>UELU01144896.1:108485-139590 GCA_900490025.1 Megastigmus dorsalis
AGTATAAGAAACATTTTACAAACGTTTCTAAAACGTTTCCTGAGACACCAAAAGCGGACATTTCAAGGTTTCTAAAACGTTTCTGAAACGTTTCTTCCACTTTCAGAGAATCGTTGCTAAGTTTCCAAAGAAACGTTCTAGAAACGTTTCTCCAACGTATCGTGCTATGTGGGAAGTTACGTAGTACAGATCATTAGTATAATTCCATTTATTAATTTATTAGGTAATATTATTACTAACCCATTTTTAAAATCTTTTTTTTTAATTATATTTTTTTAAGCTTAAATTTTTGAGATCGTTTGGTAGACCACTAAATAATCTTATTGGAACAATATAGCTATAGTTAAAATATTTAATATCTAAGGGAATCTTCCAGAAAAATGAATTATTATACAGAATTAATAAAAATATTGAAAAGCTAAGTACCTGCACAATAATTATAACAGATTTTACTTTGTGTTTCTTTGAAAGATAAAGTAAAAAATCGACTCTTTTATACTGAGGCCTAGGTCTCATTGAGCACACGACTTTTCAAGAGTAGTCATTAAAAACGTGTTCTAATTATTCTTTCGTCATATCACATGAAAATTAATCGTAACCCACGGAGTTTGAGCACTGGAGTCACTGTTTATTAATACTAGTAAGCAAGACGAAGAAATGTCATTACTAAAAGCTAATATATATATATATTAGATAGGTTTGTGATTGAATATCTTGCTTATCTTTAAAAATAGCATTATAAAGGGGTGATATTATTAAAGTCACGAGGTGAATCCATCTTGGAAATCCGTCAAGCCTGTCACGTAGCTATGTATGACCAATCATTTCATTGTTATACTAATGAACAAATGGCTTATGCGGATTTAGAAACTACAGCCTACTCGTATGTACTTGATAGAATGTGTATGTGAATGGATGCCCAATTCAATGGTAATCTATATTCCTCCCCTGCATGGAAACATACTTGAACGTTATTTAACTATTAGAAAGTCTTTTAATTTTTTATGAACTTTGCTCGGAAAAGCTTTCTTTCTATATTATACCTATGAATTATTCGATCATTAATTTTAAATTGAATATTAACTTTTTTATTTATGCTGCACTTCTACCGGCTAATTAATGCAAAGAAAAAAGTTAGGAGCGAATATGTCAAATGAATTTCCGACCATATTATATTATCGGACTGAATGTCAGAAGCTAAGTTAAAGGATTACCTTCAAAATTTATAAGCTCTATATGAAATTGTCTACTCTAGTTGTAATCTGAAACTCTCGGAAACTATTTTGAATCCTTCAAGCTGCTATGAAATGTTGCACGGAAGTTAAAGCATTTAAGCGGCTTTTTACCATCAAATAAAGTGGTGATTATCAAATGCACTTGAATAAGTAGTTTACGTGTTTTTCTAATTTAATATTATTTATTTGTGTATTTGTTTCTTAAATTGTACAATCATGTATAGAATCCTCCGCCTAGAGTAATGCAACAACCGGGGTATTTTCCTTTACGTCCACACGTATAATCCTCCCATTATCACTTCCATTCCCTTCATGCACACAGTGTAACCTGATTACGGAATAAGTTTAAATTCTGTCTAGTTAGTATAATATATACGATTTTGTAATGTTACCGTAATCAGATAATTTAGGAATGAAGGGAATATAATCCGCAACGAATCCAAGTATACCTTTGCAATCTCAATGAAAATGTTGATACGCTAAATCCTAGTAAAAATTCAAAAGCGGAAAAATTGTCTTTTTTCAAGGTTGATAATCTATGACCTATAATGCATGATCAATATCACGATATAATTAGATGACTTAATTATATAATAATACATAAAATTTGCTACCAGTAAGACACGTAATTCTTAATTACAGTGTATTATTAATTTCTAATCGATAAAAAAGAGTAGAATTTTACTGTAATATACAAAATTAAAAATAGCCGCATTATAAACATGATTAATTTGTCAGATGATGTCATTCATTATACATGTGTATAATATATACGTCTATATTTTAAATGCGCACTCGGCGTTAAAAATATTGTCCAATTCATTAAATGCTCGAAGCGGCAGTGTACATAAGAACT
The DNA here is from genome assembly GCA_900490025.1 of Megastigmus dorsalis. Lineage (NCBI taxonomy): Eukaryota > Metazoa > Arthropoda > Insecta > Hymenoptera > Megastigmidae > Megastigmus > Megastigmus dorsalis. The sequence continues at coordinate 110,577 of UELU01144896.1, forward strand.
TGGGCAAAAAAGGGGGTCGCATTCGATATAATAAAGAAAGCGGAGATTACGCAAATCACGAGATTGGTTTAATAGTTGAATATGAGTGAAAAAAATCCTCTGCGACAATCTCGACATTCGAATGCTACATAGGTATATACTAACTGTGATCGTCGGCGGCGCAGAGGATGTGCTCCTTGACGTGCGGGTCCTGTCTGGGCCTCGGCCTGTGCTTAACCCACACGCCGATGCTGAACTTCTGGGCGAGCGCGTGGTCGAGCACCTCCTCGGGCACGATCGCGGCCGAGTTGGCCCCGTCGAACTCGAAGATCTCGTCGGCCTCCCTGCCCTCGTCCCGCGAGAGAGCGGCGGTCCAGGGTGTCGCGGGCCCCGGCGTCGGCAGCAGGTCCACGCTGTCCCTCGAGGCGCCGCACAGCTTCCTCTGGCTGCGCACCGTGTAGGTGTCGCGGTCGCAGCCCTTGCCGATGTGGTCCGTGGCGAGGCTCAGGGTCGTGCGTAGGTTGCGCAGGTTGCAGGGGGCGTCGCAGAGCTCGAGTCGGGCCGAGGGCAGCAGAGGCTGGGCCTCGACGCCCGCGGCGTAATCCACTCGCTCCGGTACTCCGCGCCAGCCCGGCGAGCAGACCCTGTTGACCTTTTTTTAACGAGCCGCAGCGAGTGAGTTATTTTTTTCCTCTCTCTCTCTCTCTCTCTCTCTCTCTCTCCCTTTCTCTCTACTATTCTACCCACCCCCTTTTTTTTACTTCTTTTCCCGAGTGTCACGAGCATTTTAGCTCGCTCGCTCCTTTCTTTTTGCCTGTGAGCGTGTGCGTGTCTGTGTGTCTGTGTGTGTGTGTGCTGTTTGCTCTCTTTGCTTTATGACGCTACTACCTTGTGGGACCTGTGCGTGCTGTGCAAGTGTGTGTCTGTGTGGGTGAGCATCTGAGTTTTATGACACGAGAGAGAAAAGCTTGGCGAGGGAGAAAGAGAGAGGGAGAGAGGGGAGAGGAAGTTTTGTGTGTTGCTTTTTCTTGTTTGGCAGCCTAGTTTTTTCGTTGCGTTCTTCTTTTTTGCGCCGAGGGATTTTATTGCGAGCCTTTTTTGATCGATTGCACCGTAGCAGGCAGCAGGCTATTAGGATTGATGGCCGTGTCGCGGATTTGAGTACTTGAAACTTTGGTACTTTTTATTGGGGGGAGCACGGGTTATTCAGAAAAACAATTTGTGGCTTGCGTTGCTGCTGCTGCTGCTGCTGTGGTCCCGCAGCCAGTACAGGGCTTGACGTATGAAAAGCATCGCTGTTCGTTCTTAATTCTCAGTTTTTTTCTCTTTTTATTTGCATTCTAGAGTTTTCGTTTTTTTTTTTTGTTTTTTTTTGAGCGACCGAAAGGCTTAGAATTTGATAAGCCTGTCGCGCGACATTCACACTTTATCACCGCGAGCATCAATTTTTTATAGGTACTCGTCAATTTATTGAATCATAAATTTTTAACTCTTCGCCACCGTATTAATGATATTAGTTCTGATGCCGACTCTATAAAAATATTTGCACAAGTTCAACGTTATAATCAGTGCAAGAGGAAAAGATTCGCATCGAGACTATTTTTCGTCCATCACGAATACTTATATGAATTTAGATAATTAAGTCTGACTTGTTTTAATTCACGAATCACATATTGTTCGCCTCGCTGCTCGAGTATTATTTTATTCAGTGACATGTGCAGCCGCATAACTAATTTTGTCTACTTCGATTGGCTCTTATCTTACCTTTTCTTTTATATTCTATATATATACTATTGATTTGACAGACGCACACAGGAAATCCGCATATATTTCTTATTCGCGAGGAGAGGCATTGAATATCTCGATTTAAAATTACTACTAAATCGGAGCGCGTAAGCTGCTGTTGCAGATGGAAGTTTTTTAATCACCCCGCGAATCGTATATCCTTTTTTTCGTCCTTCCGACGCTAACTTTCAATAAAACCGGGGAAATCGATTTTTTTTTCCAAACTGCAGTAAAAAACTCTGATATAAATGAAAATATGTCGTTAAAAGTAGAAACAGGAATCTCCGCGTGCGCACAAACAAAGAAAAAAAAATTAAAAAAATGTGCTTTCCATATTTTGTTTTGACGTGTAAAAAAAACCGTATGTTTTATCCAAATATTAATTAGCGAGTTCATATCTGCAGCGTATAGAATAAATATGAATGCGCGGGTACTTTTTTGTTTCCCCGTGCGTAGAGCGAATTTTTTTTAGCGCATTTTGAGAGCTAGGAGTTAAATATTTTTTGACAATGTTTCGAGGCAAACATTAAACGAGCTTTATACCAATGAGTCAGGTGGTAAACCGTATGCTCGATGAGGCTCTGTACGTTAAGCAGGGGATGGTGCACGCACACACACACGCGAACCGCGCATGGGTTGTTTATAATACGGTCTTTGTGTCTCTTCCATGCGGTTATGTGTCGCATTAACCCTCGAGGGCAGCAGCAGCAGCTCTATACTTGAATCCGATACCTCAACTTCATGACTCACCTCCCCCCCCCCTACTCCGTCGACTCGGCTTCCTACATTCTGCGTAATTAATATACGCAGGGTAAAAAGTTTTCTTCCCCGTGTTTTATTTTTTTTATTTGTTTTTTTTTTTTATGTTTCGTGCGTGTAATCTCCCGACAACGAGTCCGAACCAAAGTCACATTTTTTTAATCCACCATTGGGGGCGAGGGTCTGGCGAATCACTTTGCATTAATTACGTTGACAAAGTCTGCCTCGTGTATATAAAGTTATAAATGGCAAAAAGGGGCCGACGATTTTTTTTCGTGAGGCTGCGTCTGGGTTAATGGAAGTACTTCATTATAATTATCTATACGCAGGTATTATGGTGGGGATTTGAACAGAACTGGCGTATAATAAACTCCCGGCTTCGTATTTCACCTACATAATTACGAATTCTATGCAAATTGTGTGCACTACATTTGGAATTTGTCTCTTTATCGAAATAAACGTTACCCGACGTTTATTCTTTTAAATATTATCCGTGCTCGACGTTTATCTATCTTCAACACCAAATGCCGTTAAAAAGTACCAAAGATAAATTACGAACAGATTGGATAGCTACAATATTTGCTCGCGTGATAAATTCGAAAAGACCCGATAATAGTAATGATGGGCTGTCTCAGCAAACAAAACCGTGATTCATGAAACGTGATTCACGTACGGGGCGAGGAGCTTACAACGAAGGGGATACTTTGCGGGATACAAAAAGGAAAGTATACTTGTGTGCAGAACATACTGGATAAAGGACGATATATATCTCGTGTTCTTTTTTGGTCCAAGGAAATTTTTCGTGTGCAAGCAAGTGCAGACATAATAGCATTTAATTTGATCGATTCAGATCTCGTCCGTATAAGAAAAATATACATCGTGGCATTCAAACTGGAATCTAGAATATACCAAAATCAAACGCTATTCAAGGTGCATATACCTATATGCTATACACATCAGACACACACTCACAAAAGCTCTATTCACACATCGATATTTGGTCGACATCTGAATTCTGATGCTGGAAGTAGGTCTACGAAGATTCAATGGCGGCTTGCTAAAATCTTATTGCGTCATAGAAAGCGTCGCGTAATTAGTCGCTTTCAATCAATGATGTAATTAAAGGTATGCTAGTAGCAGTCGTAAGCCGAGGAATGTAAGTTATTTAATTAATTAAAATCCACTGAAAGTGCGATATTTTCGATATGTATGAAGTTTATTAGTTTACAAAATGACAAATTGATCATTTTATCAAATTAGGCCAGAGCAGTTATAAAAAGTTTTAGTTTGTATCGAATGTAGCGGTAATTAAATTTATGAACTGCTCTCTCGAATGTCGGGATAAATAAAGTATAAAAATAATATACTTATTTGTACGTATTTGGACTGTCGACGCGCAGACCTAGAATCTTCTTCGCTGACATCCGAGATTCTAATCTAGGCTTTTATATAAAAGTGCATACAAAGCTAAAAGTTGCCTACTGTGTCAACGGTGCATTCACGAACATATAGAAATGTCAGAAAAATGAATAGGTATATTCTTTATACGCGATCTTATGCAATCTTCTAAAGTATTTTTCAATTTCGTACCGAGCCGAATGTCCGAATCGAAAAAGATTTGCGACTAAAGACGCACGCATCAAAAGCTCGCTCTTCACTCTCCTCTTCCAGTGCAAACAATCTCAAAATAGACGTACTTTTAAGCGTCAGAATTCTCTATATCAATTACCTTGATGGTGACCATGGCAGGAGCGGACTGCTTCATGCCGCAGTCATAAGCAACGACGCTAAGGATGTAATTGTGGGAGCGCTCATAGTCGAGGGGCTCGGTATTGCGTATCGCTCCCTCGTTGTCGATGGCGAAGGGCTGATCGGCGGTGAGTATCTCGTACTTGCAGACGTCGCCGAACTTGGGCGTGCAGTCGCGATCCGAGGCCTCGACTCTTACGATCTCCTCGTAGAGCCGGCCCTCGTCCACTGTGCTCACGTAAGCCGGCTGTAGGAACTGCGGCGCGTACTCGTTCACGTCGACCACGGTGATGTGGACCGTAGCGCTGAGGACAGAAAGAGACAGAATGCTTGATTTATGCTTGTACTATGCTTGTCTTATTACGATTGATTCGGTTCTAGCTGCGACCCTAATATAATCAACGAGTCTTGCCGTGCATTGCAGGCTTTGTAACTCATGCTTATTGATTATAGCTTGTTAAGGTGGAATTCTTCTTTATGTCCTATAACTGGAATTTTCATTGCCCTAAGAAAATACTCGGTATCAAATTATAATGAAAAGTTTATTTTGACGGACATAATAGAGTCATTTATTTAGAGAATAATTTGAAAGATAACCGGCGATGCGGCATCTTATATACTTTAACATAACTCCTTTGCACATATTTTTTGTACTATAAATGAAATTTGAAATAATGTATATTATCTTTAGACAGACACGACAGCAGATAGAAGGAGTTTTATAAAGCATTATTCCTTGTCGATCCATTGTCTTCTTGAATTTAGGTCAGTTAATTTTCTTCAGATCAAGCGATACATGACTTGATTAGAACTAAAGTTAAGCTTAAAAATATGATCAATGGATATTAAAATAAGATTAAACAGGATTTTTGTAGATACTTTTGCAGAGTATAAAAAGTTAACAATACAGCTATTAAAGAATTTTGCAATTCATTTAACTAACAACTTTGAATAAATAATGGAAATGAAAGATATAAAAGCGAATCGAATAAGGAAGGTCACATTTAAAATAAATTACTTTTTTGCATACAATGGAAACCAAAAAAGTTTAATCTGTTTCTTTTTTTGGTAATGTAATTAAGCCAGCCATGTTTGATTGTACACTCGTTGTTTTTGAAGCAAGAAATCTAGCCTTATATGGATAGAGCGTCAATTTCACTTCTTCAACACGATAATGTCATAATTGAAACTCTTTCATGTAATTTAAATTGCCTGGAATGGTGTCAAGCTGCAGTGTTTATTTTTTTTTTATAAGTATCTCGGATAACACTTACTTTACGGATTTTTTGTGCGTAAAACAATGTTACGTAAGTAAATATTAAGCATTTACGATTCTGAATAAAAACGTTTTGATATCAAGAAATCCAGTATTTACATTACATTTTTGTCGAGTCGAGAAAGTCGAGATGTGAGATATTAGAATTTCTTATAAATTTTACACTAAGATACTTGTGCAAAAGGATGTAGTAATACTTTCAAACTAATATAATTGCCTTATATAAAATTTTATAATAATTAAGGTTAAAGACCCAGAGAATAGACACGTAAGAACGCATATACTAGCGACTGGGCACACCAGTGTACGAACTCTTTTCTAGACTGCGATTAGTCAAACGTTTCCAGACATTTGAGCAGGTCAATCATAAGCTATGTCCAGTTACTGGGTCTTTTATCTTAGTTCAATATTATACAATTCAAAATTTATTTTAAAGCACACAAGCATTTTTACCCCAGTAAAAATAAACTTATGAAATCATATACATCCTGTATACGTATAATAATACGTTTTATTTAATGTACTGAACTCACTTGTTTTATTGAAATTTAATCTTTCACAAATGATTTCTACTATACCTACATGACAAATTTAATATCTCTTTGAAAATTTATGTATTTATTTTGAAGTATGTTTTTAAAGTCCTTAACACTAGGCTATTTTACCAACCGGATTCTGAATAGTTAATTAGATCTAAATAAATACGTGAAATTGAGCGAATCCCACATACAGGTGCGATTTGTCCATGAATTATCTATCATTTGCCAAAGTTTCAAATGAATAATTTCAGCTTTATACTAATTTGTTCAGTTTTCAATATTTCTTAGATTTTAAAGGAAAGCACTATGGTTCCACAAATGAGGATTTGCTTGCAAAATGTTAAAATATTAAAAATTGAACGACAAAAGTATGGAACTGCAAATGTAGGTAAGTATGTCTGTACGGATTCATATACAGTATTGAAAAAAAATTGACACTATTTTAAAAAGCAAGCTGCTAAAGTACTTTGCAGCGGTTTTAATTTATATAAAGATAACAAGTATCATTTTAAAGTTAATGATGTTACTTTATATCAAAGTTTCCGTGGAGTTTGCGAATAAATATTTGTACTTTTTTGTATAAAATATCTATTAGAAAAGAATAAAAAAAGTACATTTGAAATATTACTATCTTATATTTTTCGATTGTATTTTGAACTTTTTACGCATAATAGTACTTTATATCAATGTTATAAATCTACACATATAAAAATCATTAGGAAGCCATAACCTACTCTGTATATATATATATGGAACAAAATAAAACAATGATTGTAATATTTTTATAGCAACATTTAATCCTATTTAAGTATTAAACTTGCTTGGTTTAATATCATACCTGTTGCATTAATATATACAACTAATTAATGCTCAACGTGTCGAACTTTACTCTGACAGAGAATACAATGGCATCAAAGTATATTCATTAAATTTAGAAATGGAGGCTTACATATCTATACATATGACACTGATATCCTTTATACATTCAGTTGTATGTATTCTCGTAAATTTATAGAACGGTCTCATACATAAAATATATAGATTGTATGTTTTTTATGCCTTCACTTTTAATAGACTAATATTTAGAGTTTTTAATGAAAGTATTCATATTTAATTATATTTCAATGTTTCCATAAATAATGTATTCATCTGTGTAAGATCACTTTATCCGTACTGAATCGTTATTAATATCATAAATACTTTAATTGGATGATGCTCTAAAACAGAAAATATATAAGCACTCGAACTGGTTTAAGTTTATCTATGCGTTTCCACTACTGTAATTGTATTACAGTTCTACCTTGCCAAAAATCAAAACGTGTCGCTCAGTTGAAACGAGTGGCAAAGACATTTATCTATGTTTTAATAAAATTCATTTTGAATAATAATAAAGTAATACACTTTTACAAAATATCACTTTGATCATAACTGTTCATGGAAGCCTGACACTTGCTATTTCTAGATGGTCGTTATTGACAAATCAAATTTAACTTGTACACATCCGTCAATACGCCAACATAGCTGATAGTCTCAAACTTTCAGGTCTGTCCCGGCAGAAAACTAGTACTCTTACTAAATATCGACTGCTAATATAAAGAATACACTCTAGAAAGTCGGAATAGCGACGACAAGTCAATAGACTTGTAGTAAAAGTTTCATAACTTGCAAGTTAAATCTTTATTGCGGAAGGTAGATTAAAAAAAAGACTTTATTTCCAGACTACGATTTCCAGGTTTTAATACTTATTTCATTCACTAAATATAAATCCAATATAATTTAATCAATCTTTAATGTTAATATCCCGAATCTGAAAGAGTGCCATGACACTTCGTATGAATTGGATTATATTAAACACGAAAATAAACAAACGCTGGAATATAGCGTCGTGATTCCGGAAGAAAGCAAAATTACATTATCGCAACATATAAAAAAAAAACTCGAAAATCATGTGTGAAAATTGGCATAAAAGGTCAGAATTACGAATTAAGTGGTAAACACCAAAAGCCAGAAATTGATCAACTTGCAGTATAAAAAATTATTGTTGTTCTATTTTATGGGGAATGAACAAGAGCTGATGTACATTTTTTTACGATATTAACATAGTCGATAGTAAACGTGTCTTTAACCATTATATTTGCTATTCCCATCAAATAAAGCTGAGAACCGCAGAAGTTATACATCCCATCAAAGTTCTATATTGTTACATCATCCTCTCGATGCTGCTCTTGTAACGCTTCATATTCAAACTCGTCTAATGAATATATCAAGCACTCAAAAACTTTACAATATTAGTTGTTATGCACCCAATTCCATTTGCATATAGAACAATCTAAATTCTTTCACTACACAAAAAAGTACGTTGAAATCTTTACCCCGAGGAATTCGATAAACGAGGCACGATCGTGTATCGAAGAAGATATCAGATCGAACTGCATCAATCTCTTCAGATACAGTAATTAAGATGAAACCGGATACCAGTAGATTTAGCTAGATTTATTGAAGATAGAGCAATATTTATCGAGCACTCATTTCGATTTATGATTCAAAATTAACTTAATAGAGGTAAGAGTCGGATTGCGAAATGTTCAGATAAAAAATCTGGTCGTTCTCAAACTGGCGGGTTAGTAGACAATTTTAAATAAGCTACATCGAAAGTGTCGAACCGACACTGGAGACAACTGATGGGTTCGTATTATAATATATTTATTATTCCTTAATAAAAGTAATTGAATCTATATTATTTATTTTTGACAAATAAATGTAATCGGCATACAATTCTCGTTCATAACGATAGCGTCGTCGGACGAGTCCACGAGCTTTTTTTGCATAAGGTAATATACTCGAATATCAATGTATGTCAAGTAGGGTATTGGGCAAATATGTTATGGACTTTGATTACTATAAGCAATGAAAATGAAATGATGTAATATCAGTGATATGTTGTTCCTGCTGGAAGTGTAGAAAAATACTGAAAATAATGCTCAAAGAAAATTAAAGCTCGCTTTTTTTCTCAATAGCTCTAAAACTTTTATAATAAGCGAGAAAAAACAATTACAAACTAAAAAAGATATACAGTAGTTTATTAAGAAAGTATCCAATATTGATCTTCTAAAGAGGTTCTTTACTAACTTTATATTCAATAATTGATTCTCAGTAATGCAATACTTTACGCAAAATTCAAGTTTGAAATAAATATTAGAATGAAAAATACGTTTCGAATATTTTTCTGATTTTTATATGCATATACGAACTGAATTAAAAATCAAAATTCCATATTACAGTGGACAGGATTTAATTAAAAGAGAGCAAGCGATTTAGCATATCGAATAAATCAGGAGCCTGTTTTTTTTTTTTTTTGTAAGAACCGCTATTGAGTTCAGTTACACGCACCTTAAAAGTAATTAAAACAAAAGGAGGTCGATCTCGAAATCCTGAAAAGATATATATATATATTATCGGTGAGCTAACAGAGCTGCATCTGGAATTTTCGAATCTCTGTAATTTGAGAAGGGCTTATATTCCGAGCCCGAAATTCTCATTTTTCAGAGATCAAAAGTGTTGACCCACCTGATTCTCGTTTGCACATACAGCGCAAACATTATTGTCGAAAATTCAATCAAATTTTCGCCCCTATAGGCTGATTAAACGCACTCGCATCAACCCACTTACAAAACCATTGTTTGGCAGATAATCAATACATAACACACCTACGGTCACGCATTATCCAAAAACTGTCCCTACCTATTTCCCTGAAAAAGTATTGCAAAGGGACAAAATCGATTGTATACGACACGGCATCATTTCTCATCGATCTCCGATACGCAGACGCAGACCAGCACAGGCCCGTCTTCTCACATGGATAAAGAAAAAAGAAAGCCACTCACTTGTCAGACTGCGCGCCATTGCAAGCAACAGCGGCGATGTCGAACTTGTAGTTCCGCCGCTTCTCGCAGTTGAGGACGCGCAGGGCCCTGAGCTCGGCCAATCCATTCTCCCTCTCCTTGAGCACGATCTCGAAGGGAGCCTCGCCGTGATGCTTGTTGGCGATGCGGAACGAGCAGACCTTGGCACCCAGGGCACGGATCTGTGGCGTCACCTCCACCAGAGTCTCGTTCTCCTTAACCAGCCCGTGGTATCCGCTCTCCAGACTCTCCAGGTCCAGTCGTGGAACTGAAAAATAAATAAGGGGCTTAGTCGCCTAATCCCAAAGTTCTTTACTGGCATTGGAATTTCCAGAGAAGGGAGGAATGTTACTCTCTTTCGTTTTCTCTCTCTCTCTCTCGCTCTCGGCTTTGTGCTCTTTACGGCGGACAAAAGTTTTTTGATTAAAAAATTAAAAGTTCTTTCAGAGGAGAAAGTAACAAAAATTTAAAGTCTTTGCGTCATAAATTTCGCACGTTTGGTGTAACAATGCTGAATGGGTGTTTGGAAAATTTATGGGTTTAAGGCTTTAAGTATATAAGTACCTTTGATTGTTGGTTTTAATCTGGATTTAGAGCATTAATGATTTGCAGGGGACCCAAATGTTAATTGTAAATATTGCATTACAGAAATACCTGCATGTAAATAGTGAATTACTGTATCCAAGTAATAAAAATTTTGTAGCTGCAGATACCGACTTTTTTACAGGAATAATATACAAACATATTTAATGAAAAATTCCCGAGAAAAATATTGCTTTTAGCTACAATATTATTTTTATTTTAAAAACCAATTTGAAATATTCATACTTCGCTCCAACCGCGTTCAATCAATTTCAAACTTTATACGCTGAAAAAACTGTAGAATTTTTGGCTTAATATATCAAAGAAATATCTCAAGCTTCTCGGTACTGCGTTAGTTTTTAGCATACAATATTTACCTCGGTACACAGAAGCGCCCTTTTTTCTACGCCAAGATCGAAAGATTAAAAGATTATGTTACTCCTATTTTATTTTCAGCGTCACATCAAATTGTTATTTTTATCCCGCCTCACATTTTCAGATATAGAATTTCCAAACTCTCGCGTTAGTATACAGCATCTGTTTTTCCGCTTCTATATATATTTTGCTGTTTCGGGAAAACATTGTCTTGAGGATAAAGGTATACAAGAATTGTTGTTGGTTGTTGGGGAGAGTAGAAAGATAGCGTTTCTTTGGTTGAACTATTTTCAAGTTTGCAAACCCTATCGCTGACCAAATTGAGTTCCAGTTAGGAAATGTCTTTTCTTTTGCGGTTGAATCTTGTTCCTGGATGTCGCTCGATGCGTTCCAATTGAGAAACTTGAACGAGAAGTGACTGTATAAATAAAGGAGGAGCTACCGCGGCGGAAATATATGCTGCAAATCAAATGTTAAATTTATGACTTCATTTCGAGATCGCTAGATAAGTCGGGTATGCCACGAACCCAACTTTTACTTTTTTTTGTAAGATAGCTTGAACGCTAAAAAGAATAATAAAGTTAAAAAATGATATGACTGAGTGCTTTCTTTATTGTACCGCCGGAGGTATGAAAGGTTCTCGTGGATGGAACAAATTGGAAAACTCGTTGGACACATATTAATAAAAGTGATAGAAAGGAAAATGACTGTGCGGAAAACGGTATAGAACGAGGCTCTAATCGCTTTCTCATTGCCTCCCTGAAGAAAGAAAAAAGTGAACCGGTCATCACTACCCCGGCATTTTCATTAAATAAATTGAGCGACGATGAAATAGTTTAGCCCAACATATCGCGTTGAAACGATCGATCCATATGTATAAGAAAAAGCAACTTATAGCTCAACTCAAATATATTAAACTCGCCATATCGAACGTTTCGTCCCTCTTATTCACATACACGGAGAGGAACGAAAAAGTTGAAACGCGCTTTGACGAATTTATCTCGTTATTTCTCACTCATAACGCGCGTAATATATGCACATGCAAATAAAGTGCACTCGTTCTTTTTATCATTAGGATTTTAAATTGAGAAAGGTAGAAAGAGAGAGAGAGAGAGAGAGAGAGAGAAAAACAAACCTTTTACGCTAATGCAATTTAATACATAATGGAATATATGCGCTCAATGGTACTTATCCCCCAAAGCACGGCATAAATTAAATCGTAAATCTGCGAATCAGGCAAATCCAGACGACCCACTATATATACCGTCGTCCGGGTCGCCATCTGCGTACCGTCACAACGAGAAAAAAAATAGAAGAATCTGCAGTGGTGCGATTCAATGAGAATGAAAAATCAATTATTTTAAAATACTGGACTGTAACGGGAGCGAGTCTTATAGCGCAATTATTGTTCGCAGTAAGTACAGTTGCACCTTTTATTAAGCGTATAAAAGATACACGGGCACAGTGTGCTTTTACGAGGTTTCGGCTTTTTAAGTTTTGAACGATTGAAAGGGAGCGACTGTAAAAAGGCGCGCAATGGTTGACGTAAAACCGTCGCATTAGATGTGTGCTGTATTTAATTCTTTATGAGGCATAAATCTGCTTTTGTCCCACGATTTGTAGCTCGTTAGACATTTAATTAGTAGTTATTCATCTCTGAGAGAATGGAATAGAAAACAACTAATCCGTGGCTTTGGCATAGGTACAGGTTTGAGCGAACTTGTTTTTAACTTATCAGTTGGCGTTCGAATTCGCTCTTTCTCAATCGGAGAACGAAAATTTAACAACCCTATAGTGTTCCGTAATATTATGCATACACCGTCCTTAAAGCGTTGATTAGATTTTCGACAGTTTTATCATGGCAATAAACACGCAAATAAACATTACACTTAGATTGGATTCCGTATAGAGAGTATAAGCTACACTCGTACTATACCGCGACAGTAACACTGAAACTACTCGAATATCTCTTCCACTAATGTATAAACATCCTTTGTTCACCGAATTTCATATATGCTTTAATAATTTTACTGCTATCCATGAAAACCGGCACTTTTTTAATTTGCAGCGAAAAAGTGTCAGTAACGCGCTCTCTCATACGTAAAACAATATAAATGAATCACTCGTCGAGTGTAGCGTGCAGAAAAAATGGTTCGTTAGCATCATAGAATTACTTCATGAAACGTCAAAAATATAACTTGTTGACTTTTGTAAAATATTTATCGTATGAGTGACCTTTGGTTTTTTGAACTCGCAGATTGATACGGACGAAAAATCAAATAATGGAAATAGTTACAACTGCAAGCGGAGTTTTCGCATGGCAACTGAAAAATTCATATGTAGTCGGAAGCCATAGACATTGAACGAATCATGGGAATTTGTCACTCGATGCAGAGCAGAGCTAAAAAATCTTTGAAAAGTTCGAATTTAATGCAATTTTCTCGTCAAATGTTCGTTCATATATATCCGTGGACTATATGCCAAATGTGAATCATTTCTCGATTTTTCCAATCTTTTTGATTGTAATTGAACCTTATTACCCCAGTCACCAAGCATATTTATCACATTATATTTTCACCTGCTCCTCCGATCGCATATAGTAATTGACACCTAATTTCAAACTACACCTGAACAATCCTAATACGAGTTTATTCGGAAAAAGGAAAAATGTCAAAGGCAGCAAAACGACATTTAAGAATCACGCGTCACTATACCCACTCGACGACTGTACATGAAGAGTCTATGAAAGAAAAAGAGGCTCGACACGCTAAACGTCTACTACATACAGGCGTACCTTTTACAAGATGCGCTGTCGTCATCAAGCGTTGCGCAACCCGTGTTTATTAAACAAATGCATAAAGGCCTCGTCGCAGTACACAGAGGCTGCACGCTCGCAGTGTGCAAACTCAGTTCTCAGTATACCCACCAAATGAAATCTAAATCTCCCGCTGTCTCTTTCACCTCACATTCTGTGCTCGACTTTCATCAAAGCCCAATCTACTTCCTCGCTTATACATGCACACGCAGTCGCGGGTGTTTACACAAAAGAGAGCGAGAGAGAGAGAGTAAAGGAGAGAGATAGTGGGATTCCCATGTGATGCATGCGCACGAACTATTCTCTCTCTCTCTCTCTCTCTCTCTCTCTCTCGCTTTCTCTCCCCTGCGCATTTTATTATTCCCTCTGAGGGGCCGTTATAATGCGGGAATCATATATAGGTAATCGATACGCACACGTTCACGTACGGAGAGAAGAGGATAAGCTTGTAGAAGGAGAATTTGCATTTTGAAAAATTGAATGGCACCGCCGCCGCGCGGTTCGCGATTTCCTCCACGGAGTAAGTTTTCTGCAATATGTATGAGCGAGTTTATTGCAGAGAAGAGCGAGTCGTCGTGTACTTTGCTCCAATTTCGCGCACTGCGCTTTAAAAGGGTTACTGGCGCGCTGGGAGGTTTTATAAATTTCTCAAGGCGGCCGAAAGATTTTTCTTTCGCCTCTTCGATAAAATGTGGGCGCCGCAGCGCAAGAGAGAGAGAGGAGGAAAGCGAGGTGCGAGGGCAAAAAAAAAGAAAAAACTTTTTACCGTCGCTCGGCGCGCAGAAACTCTCGCTTCGCAACCACTTTGGCAGTCATTAATTATTCCCCTCCTGCGCGTTTATAATGGCGTTTAAGAAGTTCGAGATGGATTTTTGATGCGACGATATTTGTTATCTTTTGCAGCTCGGGCGAAGAAATTTCCACCCCAGAGTATAAGAACCTATACTGCCAGCTTTTTTTAAAGTTATTTTTCGACGCTCGCCAAGCCTTGACTATACGCGCTCGCGCGCGCGCGCGTGTGTGTGTATTGTGATTGATTATACCGGTTGCCTCATTTATCATTAACCATGAATATAGAATATAAAGCATATAGTCTCTCGTCCGCCCGTAGTGCAGCTTACATATCGGCCTCGTTCGCACTTTTTTACCTTCAAGCGAAACAATAAAGCGTAACAATCAAGCGACTTTTACGACGATAAGTCGCTTCATTTTTTTTTCTCCTGCTCTCCTTGCAACGACATCGTCCCTCATTACTATTATTATTATATAATATCCTCCACCTAATCGTAACAGTTTAGTTTTTCTTCCTTTTAATTATATCAGCCCGTGTATACACGCAAAATCTCAAAAACGGGCTTTCAACGATTTCATTGCTTGTAAGAGTATAGAGGCGCACTTTGGTGCATGGCGCTTGGCTTTTAACGTTATTTACAATGCAGTAATAAAGAGAAAGTCAATGCTTGTGAGAGAGCAAGCGTAGCAAGCGGGGCCAATAAACGCAACGACGCTCTTATAACTGTACACTTCAGGCTGGTCGCGCGTTATTTTGAAAATGAAACTCTTTTCGAGCTGCTCCGAGAAACGAGAGATATTTTAAGATCGATTTGAGGGGAAAAATTTACAATGCCTTGGAACTACGTGTGTCGACGAGATTGCGGGACGGGAAAATCGTTTATGTTTTTTTTTTAATTTAATATTTAGCAAAAGCTCCTTTTCGAGTTATTTTATACTAACGCTTTTTAGCCTGTTTCAACATTGCTGAACTTTTTACATTTTGTAATATTATAAAACGTGAACAATTTTGCTTTCGTTGAAATTAAAGCAAAAATAACCGCAATTTGTAAAGTACAAAGCTTTTGAAAGCTGCAATTATAATTGCCAGTCTCTTCATTTTCTTTATTCAAGGTTTGCATACTTTATCTGCCAAAACTAAGAAAAGAAATGGTAGAAAATTTCAATTTTAATTAGCGAATAATTAGCGAAGTAGTAGTATTCCAGGTACAGCTTTTCGCGAAACTTACCGGTCAACATCTTAATTTTTCTTAGCCTACTCTCCAGCCGAGCTATATACACAAAAGTAAATATCCCCGAGTAAACCGAGAAAAATTAAGACGTCTATATATAAGCTGCAGAGTGAGCTGCTCCGAGCTTTAAAACTACTAATATTATTATTTACTCGGTGCATCTGAAATATTCAAACGCGCATAATCCGTGGATCTGTTCTTCCCAGCGGAAAAAAAGCAAAAAATGATTCACTCAAAGTCCTCAATCGCATAACGCGCTAAATATTTTATACCCAACCAAAAAAATACCGAATATCGTTAACCGCATACACACAGCATTCAAACGGTTTCCTCTAAAAAGTTATTCCCCAAAAAAGCGTGTGCGGAGTGGCAGCATTACTTCCTCGAAAAAGCACTTTAAATGGATAAAAAAATCATCCAGCTCTCTCGTTGTAGCCGACACACACACACACACACACACACACACACATATGCTAGATGTACGTATACATATATATATACGCGTGTACAGGTTATATACGAGCTACGCACAATGTATCAAAGCGTATATATACCTACTGCATGTATATGGACTCATAACGTACAACGCGAAAAAGGCGTGAGCGGTCAATCATCCGCTACGTCAATTCCATTAAATTCGCAGCGGCTGCACATAGACTCTCTCTCTCTCTCTCTCTCCCTCTCGCATACACACAGACACGCATACAACAGGCATGCAGACGTATAAATTCCGTCACGAGGCAATCTCGTCATTGCCACTGCTCCGGCCTCTGCCGCCGCCGCTGCTGCTGTTGCTGCTGCTGCTGCTGCTGCTGCTGCTGCAGAGGTTTGTGCAGCATGCGAAAAACAGAGCTAGAGAGTATGAAAAAAGCGCTCGACGCACGCGATATGTAAGCGATTTTTAAAAAGTGCCCGGAGCATAATAAATATAAGCCGCTGCCGCCGCCGCCGCCGACGCTGCCGCATTAAACTCATTAGCATTCGCATTAGCCGTGTAACTCGCCTCTCTCGTCTCCTCCCCTTACTCGAGTCTCTCCGCGTGTATATACACATATATACATGTACGTATACACAGCACAAGCGTTCTCTATAGTAGTAGTAGTACACGAAGGAGAGTAAAGCGAAAAAAAAGAGCGAGGCGGTAAATGAACAGGATAATGCACGGGCGTGTGTAGCTTATATAGCGCGTACATATACATACATATATACATATATATATATATAGCCTCCGCGAACAGGTGTGCGATAAACGGCCACGAGAAGAGCTCGGCCTTAATGCCTGCCATCTACTATTCATACCAACACTTGTACATAGTACACGCATTTTGTGTGTTGCCATAAGAATGGGCAAAAAAAGGAGGTGTATAAGTTAAGGACAGAAAAAATTCAGCTACAGTAAAGAAACTGAAGAAAAGGTTGGGTTCTGCTCTGCATGATACATAATAGAGAGTGCGGAGGTCGAGAACTGCTGCTGCTGCGATTTCTGGGGAACGCGCCAAGAAGAAGACAGACTAGAGAGAGAGAGAGAGAGAAAACGAGCTGCGCAGCTGCACCGCCCGCTGCTATACGGACGCGTATACTCGCATATATATGTATACACACATGCGGCTGCGAAAAATCTCGTGATGTACACCTGCGGAGGAGAGGAGAGAAAGAACGAAGGAAAGAAAGAAAGAAAGAAAGAGCCAAAGGGGCTCTCGTGGTCCCTTCCGACCTTCGCTCTACCCCCGATGAAATTCCGTTGAGCCTCCGCCGACGCAGCGAGAGAGAGAAGACCGGCGAAACCTCACGCTGCCGCTGCCGCGCTAAAAAGGTGTGTGCGGAAATTTTCTTCGGCCTTCGAGGAGATGAGGAGAAGCGGGTGAGAGAGAGAACTGCAGAGCCGAGTAAGGAGTGAAAGCGTCCGCCGGAGATCCTTGAGGATTGAAAAAATGGGACGTGAAGAGCGTCTTTGAATATAGGTACTCTCTGCAATTGCCAGCGTGTTAATTGCTTGAGAGGACAACGATGAAAAAAAAAATAAAGGTAAACGTGGCGGAACTTGATTTGTTCCGAAAACACAGGACCCTATTTGGACGAAGCTAATGGGAATCGGTTTTGGGTGGAAAGAATGTCGAGGTTTCGAGGGTCGTTATATATATGCGCGTGCGGATACGACAGGTAAAGATCGACTCGATACACATCGAGGGGAAAAATACGTGTGTTTTCAAGTCCGGATACATGCGTGCTATATACGTATGTTCGGGGCGCTCGGTGCGGCTGAGAGTGCGGGAAATACGGTGGAAGCATATACCTACAATGTTGGTGAGTTTTCCGGAGAGAATTTGTTTGCGCGATAGATATATGCTGTTTTATTTTAATATATACACACACACACGCGTATAGGTACACCTGAGTATGTGTGTGTGTGCTCGCACGAGCGAGCGAGGGAATCGATCGTTTGGACGACTATAGGATAGAGAGAGATAGAGAGAGAGAGAGAGAGAGAGAGAGCGAAATGAGAACGAAATTTAATTCTCTCCTTCGCATGGAAAGTCAATAAAAGCCAGTCGTGCCTGAATCCGGAAACGATTTGCGCGCTGTTGCGAATAGGGAGGAGGGCACGCGAGAGACAGAAAGAAACTGCACACAAGAGAGAACGAGAGGCAGTGAGGATAAAAAACGGGGTACAGCGAGCAAAGAGAGGCCAGAGAGTGTGAGTGTTTGAGTGAGAGAGAGAGAGAGAGAGAGGAAGAGGGAAGGGGGGGGGGAAGTTATAAAAGGTCCATCGGAATTCGCCTTTCATCCTTTTGCATGATGAACGAGAATCACTTTTTCATTTTTTTATCTCTCCCTCTCTCTCTGCCTAGACTACTCTCTATCTCTTTCACCCTAAAAGCCTCATTATACACCACCGATCGACTATCTGCGCATACATATAAACCTTATATACATCGAAAAAGAAAAAAGAGAAAAAGCTTATAGCAGCAGACAAAAAATCTCGCTGAAAGGTGTGCGTGCTTGTCGTAAATAGTGCTTACTAAACTGTATATAGAGAGCGTTACGTGCGTGCTATACCGAATCGATCGCTCCTTTATTTACAAGGCAATTAGCGCTTTTCGGCCATAGTGTTAGAGCGCGAGACAGAGAGACAGAGAGAGAGAGAGAGAGAGAGAGAGCGATGTGTCTCGAAATAAAAAAGCAAAACTAATGTGACACGAAATATAAAGCTCACGCGCGCGGTGTGTCGCACGATATATATTATAGAGGGCGAACAAAAAAATCAATGGGAAAAATAAAAACGCTTATAAATAGAACGGCCCGTAGCCGAGAGTATGTGTATATGTATATTGTAAGATGGAGAAAACGAGAGACAAATTTCTCTCCCACTCTCTATCTCTCTCTTTCTCTCTTCGCGCGAGTGTCTGCCTCTCTACTCGCTCTCTTGAGCGCGCGGTGGAGTCGTTTCCAGAGGCTCCAAAAGGACTCTTCGCGCTCGACCATGCACACCTATGCACTCTGATGCTCACACACGCACACACACAAGAGTTTATTACATATATGTATATATTAAATGTGTATAAACTATAGGTGTATATATTTATAAGCGTCGCAGGGAATATGAGAGTCGCGTGTGTGGCTACTCTCTCTCTCCCCTTTTGCCCCCAAAAAATCGAAGGTGTATAGGAGAGGGCAAGAGAGAGAGAGAGAAAAAAAAATAAAATATAAACGCGCTCAGCACACACAAGGAACAGGTGAAGTAAAAGAGGGAGCGAGACGTATAAAGGCGATAGAAAGAGAAAAAAAGGAGTGATGCATGGGCGCGCACACAGGTAGAGCATTAGAGAACAGAAGAAAGGAGCCTCTGCGGCTGAGAGAGTGAGACAGAGACAAACAGAGAGAGAGAGAGAGAGACGATATAAAAGGGAAGAAAGCTCTCTTCCTTCTCTCCTCGCTAGACTTAAAGCGGAAAAATCGATCGCGCCAGACGTTCACGATCGGACGACTCTCTCTCTCTCTCTCTCTACCTCGCTCTCACCCAACTCTCTCGGCTAGCATGTACACGTATGAGTATGTATATTTATAGGTGTGTGAATGTGTACGAGACACACAGGTAGAGCGTGAGGAGGTGGAGGCAACCAAGAGAGAGAGAGAGAGAGAAACGGGGCCGTCGTGAACCGAGGGAGAGAACGTGAGGCGGTGAGGCGCGCGCCAGACCGAGATAACGCGAGTTTCTTTTCGTTCGAAGAAGCAAGCGAGAATGAGAGAAAGAGAGAGAGAGAGAAAGAGAGAAAGAGAGAGAGAGAGTGCGTACACACGGCACAGGAGGGACAGAGAAAGGTAAAAAAGGGCACGCGCATAAGAGAGAAAATGAACGAATATGGGTTTCTTTTCTTCGCCGTGCCTGTGAGTGTACAGACACACGCACACCAGCTCGCACACATACGCAGGGTAGGGACAGAGAAACAGGTATGCGAGGCGAGAGTACTGCGGTTCGCAGGAATTTCGTGTGCTCCAAAAAGTACGATCGGAGCAGAGCGATAATGCGTGCGCGGAAAACGACTCACCTGCATGCTCCAAGTTCGGTGTCGACTCGGGCATGAAATTGGCCTGCGCCACGGCGGCCAGTAGGCCGACGAGCACTAGGACGGTCGCTGTCGGCGACATGTCTCCACTCCACTATGCTCTTCCTCTATCTCGTCGTCCTCGTCGTCGTCGTCGTCTCCTCTGCTTCCTCGTCCTCGATTCGGCGTATTCACACACACGGGAGATGAGCAGGAAAATAAAAAAGAGGAGACGCGCGCTCGCGCTGCTCTTTCACGACTCCTCTTCTTCCTCCCTCTCTTCTATCTCTCTCTCTCTCTCTCTTGCTCTCTCCCTTTCGCCTATATATGCTCGATGCAGCAGCACGCGCTACGGCAGCTCTCAAACACCCCAGCGCATCTCGAAGCCTCCCCCGCACCGGAGTTTTTTCGACACTCGCGCTTCGCGAACAACGTCTCCGAAGCGCACGACTTTGTCCAGCTGCAAGTCTCTGTATTAGCCACCACTTATTCGGTATGTGTACTCTGGGACAATCTCGCGATATGTATACACCGCGGCGGTTTCTACTCAGTATCCCGAGAGCGAGAAATGCTGTTGTTTTGTGTGCGCGCACCCGTGCAGCGATGAGACATACGACTGGAGAGGCAGCACACAGCGCGTTTACGACACACTGCTGGCCAGCTATGTGTCTTGCGGTGGTGTGTGCTCTCTGTCTCTCTCGCTCTCGCGCTGGGCAGCAGTCGCGCAGTCTCCGTTTATACCTTTGCAGCGCCACCAGCCACCAGCGCCGCCAGACTACACACGCATATATACACACCTACAGTGCCTGTACAGTATACACTATACGGGGCTTATGGTGAAACTGTGTGGGTGCCACTCCCGCGACTGGCGAGTGAGAGAGAGAGAGAGAGAGGGAAATCAACGGAGGCGCACGTATAGCGTGTATAGCGATCGTTCTTCTTTCCTTCGCTCTCTCGCACAGTCACCGCGCTGTCACGAGTCCAGTTTTCCTACTCTCGCACGTGTGTGCGAGCGTGTGAATGCGATTCTGCGAATGTGTGCGTACGATGGACAGTGTGTGGGTGTGTACGAGAGAGGAGGAGAGAGAGAGAGAGATAGAGTGCGCGCGCGCATCTGTGCCGCCGCCGCTCTGCTGCTGCTGCTGCTGCTGCCGCTGCTGCTGTTGCCTCTGCCGCCAAGTCAATATTTGAGCGGAATGCCGGTGCTGAAGGAATATCGATTCGGCTAAAAAATATGCTCTCTCTACTCTCCTCTCGCACGCGCGCTGCTCTCAGGTCTCTATACAGTCTATACTCGCCAAATCCAAGTTTCGAGCCACCTACTGCCAGCAGCGCGCCTCGAGATTGCGAGAGAGAGAAAGAAAGATCGAGTGTAACTGATGGTGCTGCTGGAGAGATGATTCGCTGCATGCAGTGTGCAAGGAGAAGAGTGCGCTCGCGCTGACACCGACCGCTCGTATGCGCTACCTATACTGCCATACTGCCTACCTATATACTCCTATATATTCCGCTGCTGCATCGCTTCTTTTCAAATTTACTTTGCGATGCAAATTTTTATAGCTCCGCGAGGCAGTTACCCTGCAGATTGTAATATGCGGACTCTTTTATCTACTGCCAGCAACTGACTCAATAGCGAGGAAAATTTTACGTGTATACTTATAGTTGTTTTTCCGAGACTATTGAAAATAATGAATACTTATAGATACATTTCAAATGCATAATACATTGTCTTACAAAGTCTCGTAATGAATTCTAAACGAGGCTCCGATGAGTTGAATAAATCTGTTGAATTAACATTCGCGACGCAAATTTCCAATGCTAATAAGTAAAGTGCCGGATTCTCCGGCAATTCAATCACGTGTGCTTTTCCGGTATTAGACTAATTTTTTCGACTCTCGCCAAGAACCTTAGCTTTCTGCTTCTTTTTTGTTCTGCCGGTTTTGGTTGCATAGCTCAAGGAAACGTTGAGAGTGAGAGGTTAGCTGTATCTGGTCACAACTAGCACCGTATATTTTATATAATTCTGGTTGTGACTCGTTCTCCTCACTATGAATGTGCCCCTAAGTGATGAGAGGGACAATTTTAGATTTCGGAGAAGCATGACGCGCAGAGAGCGCGAAACGATTTTCGCTATAGGTACCTAGAGTAGACCTACAAGTATGCACGGTCGCACAGGCGCACTCAGCCACTCACACGCCAAGGAGACACAAAGAGGAAGAGGCTAGCTAGAATGGATTGAGCATTAGCACGTGCAGACGTTAACTCTCCGAAATTGCGAGGCGAAATTACCTATTGACCTGTCGGGAGCGTTAAAAGACACGCGGACGTGATTGACTGGGATGAGTAATCGGGTAGTCGATTCGATTGCTTTTTCCGAGATCTCACTTTTCCCTCCTTTAGTTTTAATTCGTGCGCCTCTTTTATTTCTTTTACGGGGCCTCGTTTCGAGACGCTCTTATGACGTCAGCGAAGTGTTTTGATAAGGAAGCGTGAATCCTCTCGTCTTACATTCTACGTTGCAGGTGTTATGTAGACTTGAAAAAATAACGTCGGCTTCACAGTCGGTTTCTTATTAAAATTCACTTTATTTTGGCTTTGTACAAATAATATTTGGTCAACTTAACTAAAATCCGTAAAGAGCAGTATCTTATTAGCGAAATATTATACATATAATATTATTTAAACTTTTCTCAACATTCTCAATTTATCGACCATACTTTAGTATTACAAGTGCATAGAAAACTGAGAAAACAATGTTCTTTTGTTTCCACATTTCGAACACTAGATAACATTCTTTCAAAGACTCGCCTCTCTAACAAAATTATTGAAATTGAGAGTGTTACTCGAGGTTACTAGCATCGACGAAACTGTAATTCAAAAAGAAGCACTCCGAGAAATAAAAAAAAAATATATAATAGAATGCTGTCACAGAGTCACACAATCTCTACTAAATACAAGTATCCAAATGCATTCGCAACATACAACCCCATCACGTTACAAAGGATAATTAAGTAAAACATCCTGTCGGGCCAACTCGAGCAACATAGGATCGTCGAAGAATTTGTTGATCGACACGTCTTCGGACAAGCCCTTTCTTCTCCTCGTCTTCAACATGAATTCTCTGGCCAAATGCGTCGCGGGCTGAGGTTCCAACGGCCTAATGGTAATGCTTTTGTCCAGCGGATCACCGGGTACGATTTGCCAGTGATGGAATACCGATAGACAAAATGCCTGGCCCTGAGTGTGTGTCCGGAGATCTGTTTCAAAACCAAAACTGTCGATTGCAGGGATGAAAGCCTTGATCGTGTAGAGCGGACTTCCAGGAACCGGTGCGTCCTGCGTAACGTGACCACGACGCTTCGCCAATACTGTATAGACGGCGGAAACGCAATCTGCTGGTGCCTGAACTTCGACGAACAAGTAGGGCTCCATGAGGCGCGGCGTCGCCATGAGGAAAGCCGAGTAAGCGACTCGCCTTGCTGTGGGAATAATTTGACCACCTGAAATTCGAAAATCATTTGTTAATTGCTACGAATGTTTTCTTTCATACATTACGTGGGAATGATTTGATTTACAATTATCATGAGTAAACTGCTTGAGTAAATAACATTTGTGTGGCAACGATTCAATGAAAAATAGCTGTTATTGAGAATTAAATTTTAAGTTTAAATTGAAGAAACAGAAAAAAGTGCAAACTCGGTTTGGATACGTCGATAAAGTCGCTACCCGAAGCTTTATTCGCGAGACAGTTTCCAAGATCTAATGCTTCATAACTATTTTTATCACCTTCGTTACCTCAAACCTTACTAAAGGCACAAATCACTCATGTAATAACGATAAATCGGTGGGACATTAATAAGTACCTCCGCGATGAAGGGGTTCTTGTGCAATAACGGCGTCGAGAATTTTGAATTTCACGTTCCTAATAGGTTCCTCGCACAAGGGGCCCTCTCGAGTTCCCCACTGGAAACCTTGAATTATGGCTTCGCGAGCGCTATTCAGCAGTGATTTATCTACCTCCGAGGGTAGGGTGTCGTCGACTAAAATATTCGGACCGGTCGCGTCCGGACCAAAAGCCCAAATACTTCGAGCCGCTAAAAGATCCCAGTCGTATTTCTGCTGGAAAAACTCGCCGAGCTTTTTCCTGTAATAAAAAATATTTTCACATTAGTTACCGTTTGTGTAGTTTGTAAAAGGAAAATGTTGAAATGTAGTTATTTTCGCTGCCATACAAAGACTTTTGTTTAGAAAATTTCATTTGATTGCCATAAAAATTAATTTTTCTGTTAACAGAGACTAACTTTTTGGTTTCATCAGAAGAAACTTAGGAAAAAAAATTCTAAAAATGACTAAAAATATTTTTTAACATATTTATTTCTTTTATAAATTTTCAAATTTTAACACCATTTAAAGATAAAGAAGTATCATTAACATATCTATATGATGTGCAGATTTAATTGTTTCCATTTAAAATAATTATGATAGAAACGTTTATTAACATTTCATTTAGATTTTCAAATTTTCAAAAAATCACATTTTAAAACTCACTTGTTCCACGTGATCTTGACCTGCTCCGCTTCGATATCCTCCGCTAATCCGCGCTCAAGCGGCTCAGCAATCATCGTCAACTTATTCCTCTTATTCGGCGTCTCAGCGAAACACTTCAGGGAACTCGTTTCCACAACTGTCTCCGCGAAAGCCACCACGGGATCAGCTACCTTAATATCGATCTCCGAATACATGCGTCTTAAATCGTGCATAGCACAATCCAGATACAGTTCACCAGTACCCAGAACAACATGTTCTCCACTCTCCTCGACTCTCGTGCCAAGTAAGGGATAACTCTTGTTCACTTTACGTAGGCCGTCCAACATTTTGGGCAGCTCCGAAGGATTAACTGGCTCAACAGCGATTTTGATGACGCTCTGAGTATTGAATTTCAAAGGTTTGAAGATATGAAGATCGTCGGATTCAGTCAGATCTGTTATTGTACTGGTCTTTACGATAGACCTGTCGATGCCTTCGATCAACACCCAATTTCCTGCTGGTACCATGCTAAGCTCTATGTTGTAACGAGCCTCGCTTACCCAAAGACGACCGACTGTTAAAACTCGAGAATCTTCCTCGTCTTGACGTGTGTACGCCTCGCCTAGAACTCGAACCCTTTGGCCGGCGCTTAAAGTTCCTGACATTACTCTCCCTAAAACTACGAATAGTGTGCAGTCTTCTGTTGGATACATTTTTGTACTATGGATCATCAGCCTTCCCTACAAAATACCAATAAATATTTTTTGTTAGCATTTCCAAAATATTAAAACTTTTTTGAAGTTTACTTTTGTTACAAGAAGTTCTAAACAAATTGATCTGATCTTGAAGAAGCAATAGAAATACTAAAAGTTTTTTAATATAAAAAATACTTACATCAGGATGACAGTCTATCATGTCTTCTGCTAATGGACTATCTGTTGGTCCTGTATATATATGTGATACTTTTGCTAAAGCATTGCTCTTAGGGTTTGGTATATGTGCTACACACATATCGACAAAGCCACATAAATCTCCTAAAAATCTAGTGCATACTAGCCTCAATAATGGTCTAATATTCATTTTCATTTCTTCAGAAGTCAGACGAATTCCAAGTTCATCCAGAACTGCAAAAAATATTTTATTTTTACTACATAATACTTGAAAAGGGTATTTCCATTCAAGCCAGCAAAAGTCAACTTTGTGAAATTTACTACTAAAAATAAATAATTATAAAAATAGTAAAGAAATTAATTTACCTGCTGGTAAAGTAGTATCTACATCGCCAACAACTTGAGCAAATATTTTGTACAGTGGTTCCAGAATAAATTCAATGAAACTCCTTTGTGCTGTATTATGAGGTGGCTTCTTTGTGAACTTTCGAGTTTTAGAATTGAAATAAACATCACCCCATAATCTTTTTGAAAATTCCCATACATTTAATCCAGGATAACTCCTGGCATACAAGGCGGTGAATGATTTCAATGTGAAACATACATTGTATTCTGAACTTGCAAAACAAACATTTCCAAGCGCTGGTGAAACAAATAAAGGATTTTCTGTATCTGAATGCAGAGCAATCAAACTATTGACTTCCTCAATAATATGTCTTAATTTGTAATAAGCATCAAGAGGGGGTAATTTTAACTCAAGAACAAGTCTATCAATTTTGTTGATGCAAACCGTTAATGCTAGTCTTTCTTGTAAGGCGTGTTTTAACAATCTTTCAGTATTTAACATAACCCCTTCAGCAGCATCTATCATCAAAACTGCGCCATCTGATAAGCGAATTGCTGCTGTTGCTTCATCTGAAAAATTGACATGGCCAGGCGTATCAAAAATATTCAGTAGATAAGATTTAGATTTTACGTCTGGTAAAACCAAAGTAACTGGAACAGCTTTTGTAGAAACTCCTCGCTGCTGTTCTGTGAATAATGTATCTGTATACCTAAAATATCAATTAATAATTATTGCTCACTCTAGTTTAAACCTTAACAGTATTTTATTTTATACATTATAACTTAATATTGAATTAAAACTTTTACCTTAAAGGTTTCTCATCAGTGACCGAATGCATATGAGGATGAGTCTGTCTGATTAAACAATCTACTAATGTGGTTTTACCATGATGCAAATGACCTAATAATACTACATTTCGTATCAAATCTGGGCAATCCATTAAATCAGCCAAATAGTCAATGTTGTAAGTTGTTTCTGGAAGCTGCTGCTGCTTAATTTGAAATTTAGCTTTCCTGGTTGGTGCAATCAATGGTTTATCAAGAGGCTGGGCATCTTCTTCTTGAACAAGTGATTCGACCTACAGAATTTATGCAGTTACGATTTGCAGAGCCATAATTAATAAAAATTTAAGATTTTCAGTATTAAAACTTACATCTGGACCATAGACTTCCAAGGCACTGGGATAATATCTTTTATCTTCATGCAGTACAACTGCCATTGAATTTGTATCAGCATTTTCTCTGCCCTCATCTTTGTCTTCCTCCATGTCATCATCAGATCGATCTCGATCATCAACATCATCACCAGCATTTCCATAATCATTCTCCTCTTCGCTATCAGAGGCCAATTCAGGGCCAATGTAATTTCCAAATTCATCATAGAAATCAGGATCCATTTTGACAGAAACGTATAAAATGAACTAAAAGAATATAAAAATGTTATTTGAAACACTTACTTAACCTATAAAAATAAACAAGTTTCGAAATAAAATGTAATACACTAATTACAGTTCAAAATATTATACGTTTAAAATATTATTTGCAAAGTAGATAAAAATCGTACATTTTTTTACTGTATTGTAACAGTTTCCACAAATAAATACAAAATTATAAACACGTTATATCGATTTACCGGCAACGAAAATATACCCTAATAGAAGCACAGGCCACAGGGCACAGGCCACAGACTCCCAAGTAAAAGTGAAGCTACCCCGGCGCAGTTATTACCCCATAAGGCAGGTGGCGCACCAAGCTAACTCTCGTATTAGCGAGCGTCCTTAACCTGACGAGCCCGGGTTCGCGCCCGAAACCGGGCAATTTTTATTTCACTATTTTTTACTTTTTATATTTCAATCTTTTTTTCTACAATTACTTTCTACTTATTAATTATTTTTTAAATAAATTTATCCCTATAGAAGCACAAAAATAAAGAAAAATATGCTTTAAATTAAGTACACAATCTTTAATGTTCATTGCTAGTTTTTATTTAATTAAATCTAACAGGCCAAAAATTGAATAAAATAATTAAACGAAAATGTGTAATTTGAATTTAAATAAATATTTAAAATTACAATTTTATATAAATCATTATATTTAGATTTATTTGAATGGAAATTAATAAATAAAAATACATGATATTTATATGAAATATGCACTTATCTAGTATTAAAGTTGGAGAATATATTTGTGTGTAGAAAATTTAAAAAAAAAATATAATTTCGACGTTTGATTAGGGCGACTAATTGTTGTGTTTTCCCAGCGTGAGGATAATTATACATAATATTAGGTCTATGTGTAATGATATAGTGGCAAGCTTGGAATACCAGAGTTTAAGAATAACATGAAATAAAAGGAAATTCTATGGTTTTTCATAGGATGTTGCAGATTCAAATATAGCTGTAGTAGAAAGTATAATAAATAAGTATATTAATTAAATAATTAAATAAAGATACGTAGATAGGAGTTCAGCTAGATATTTACTCCGCCGTGCATGTTCCTTTATATAGTAGCTGCATATATACGCGAAATTGTAATTTCAAATATTTATTTAAATTCAAATTACACATTTTACAAGAAAAAAATAATGAAATAAAAATTGCCCGGTGCTAATTCGGGAGTTAGCTTGGCGCGCCACCTGCCTTATGGGGTAATAACTGCGCTGGGGTAGCTTCACTTTTGCATGGGACTCTGTGCTTCTATTAGAGTCTATCTTCGTTGGCACAGGTGCGCCGCTCTGGTGGCAATTTTTGCGGGCATACACCATTGCAAAGTTCACAATGTCTCCGATAGATTGAGTCACGGGTTCTGATTTTGTGGAAATTGTGCTGTCGTACTCTGAGGAAAAAAAAGGGGAGCTGCTGTACTCGTCGGGATAGCGGCTGAGCAAAACGTACCGTGCGCTGCGCTCCCTGTATACAAGCGG
>UELU01144896.1:139610-213265 GCA_900490025.1 Megastigmus dorsalis
ATACGTAGATAGGAGTTCAGCTAGATATTTTACTCCGCCGTGCATGTTCCTTTATATAGTAGCTGCATATATACGCGAAATTGTAATTTCAAATATTTATTTAAATTCAAATTACACATTTTCGTTCAATTATTTTATTCAATTTTTGGCCTGTTCTTAGATTTAATTAAATAAAAACTAGCAATGAACATTAAATATTGTATACTTAATTTAAAACATATTTTTCTTTATTTTTGTGCTTCTGTAGGGATAAATTTATTTAAAAAATAATTAATAAGTATAAAGAAATTGTTAAAAAAAAGATTGAAATATAAAAAGTAAAAAATAATGGAATAATAATTGCCCGGTGCTAATTCGGGAGTTAGCTTGGCGCGCCACCTGCCTTATGGGGTAATAACTGCGCTGGGGTAGCTTCACTTTTGCATGGGACTCTGTGCTTCTATTAGAGTCTATCTTCGTTGGCACAGGTGCGCCGCTCTGGTGGCAATTTTTGCGGGCATACAGCATAGCAAAGTTCACAATATCTCCGATAGATTGAGTCACGGGTTCTGATTTTGTGGAAATTGTGCTGTCGTACTCTGAGGAAAAAAAAGGGGAGCTGCTGTACTCGTCGGGATAGCGGCTGAGCAAAACGTACCGTGCGCTGCGCTCCCTGTATACAAGCGGACTGCTGCTCGCCTCTGTGGGGAGAGTGACTACCCCGACTCGGGTAGTCAGTACGCCGCGAATAAGTGCAAGCCAACATTGGCGCTGCTGCCGCACCAAATCAGCAGTGTTGCCGCTCTCCCACCTCCTGAGCAGCAGCTCCCCCTTTTTTCTCTGTGTTGATTGTCTACCGCTCAGGCGGTTCCACTCCGGCGATGGTCCACGTAACTGGAAGAGGTAAATAGGAGCCGAAGAAATAATAGGCGAAGTCTATAAAAAGAAAAAGGCTTTTTATTGTGTAGGCTATAGACAATGCGGGTGTGAGCCCTATTGCTTACCCTACTCCAACATGGCTGACGGACTTTAGGGCTAGTTCCCACAATTTTATGGGAACATAGTGAACGCACTAAGTACCTAGAAGTAATCTTCAAACTTCTTTCGACGATGAGCTGCGCTGCGCTACATCGTTTTCACTTCACATATGTCAGTCTAGTCTGCAGCTTCACGAAAAAGAAAAATTAAATTTACAAAGCGATATACTACTATTAGCAATGTAAAATTGGAGCTCGAATTGCAGTCCGTTCCATTAAAATGCTAATTGTTGCAACTGCACAATGCACTCGAATGCTCCTCGTTCTAAGAATTCTCATACTAAGAACGTTTGAAAATCTTATAAATACATTTAAAAACTCACTGCTTATTCATCGGCACATAGCTTATTCAAATTTAAATGATTTGTTCCAATATATATACGAAAGGAAAAACGGAAAAAAGTCCAATTGAGCGAAAGGCATTAAATATAAAAATTTTAAATAAGCCATTCAAATTATTTTTAAAACCTAGTGTATTTACGCAACTAGAGAGAAAAAAATTTGGACGGCCCAGAACTCGGGTAAAATGACAAACACGAGGTCTGGGCTGTTCAAGTTTCATCCTGAGTACTGTCTCAAACCGGCCCCGGGAGAGAAATTGGTACTCGCCTTCGGCTCGGGTGACAATTTCCATGCGATCTCAGGCATTCTTGTTTACTTCCCGTGGTGTGTATACTATTTTTTTGCCTAGCGAGGCCGAAATTACCACTGTCTCAAACCCGGTCTCAAACCCGCCCCGGGCGGGAAAGTGGTACTTTCGGCCCGCTAGGCAAAAAAAAACATTTTTTTTCCATTAAAAAGTTTCCTTTATAAGGAAGCAGAAAGTATCCATAGGAATCTTGCTTAATCACGTATATAATGAAAACGTTAAACCTACTTCAAATATTGAAACGTCAATAGTAATATTTAATCGTGTTATACCGAATATAGGAAATGCAGGGTGTTTTCTGCATTTATTGAGTACGTAGAGGATAGTTAGAGACAAATCGTAACTCGAAGAAGTTAATAAAAGAATATTTTTTAAATTACTCAAAAAATTGAAAATTAGCATAAATGTAACGCCCCTAGCACCTGTCTAAGTATAATTATTATGTGCGATTTCCCTGGCATTTGTGCCATTCATTTAAAATAGAAAAATAAAAAAATTGCAATACCTAGCTCTTTCTAGTTAATGGATTTGACGTATCCGTTTTCGCATACATGTTTTGTTTTATGTGATATAATTGAACCAAAAAATGGCAAATTTGACACTTTCACCTTTCTATCAAAGGAAAACTGGAATTGACGCGTTAGACAAAAAAATAGGGTAAGCTAGGTAAGCCCGGTCATTGGGTAATTCGGAAATAATAATTTGAGTGTCTCAATACCAGTTTTATATCAAAGTAAAAGTAAAACATTACTTATATTAAGTTCTAAAGATATCTTATTTTAATTTACTGAATGATTTACAAGATCTTAGTTTTCAGTGGTCTTTTATCTAAGAAAGCATGCATATTTATTAGATGAGATTTATAAATATAATATTTTCTATAGTACCAAAATGTGTCAAATATATGTTATCAATTGTTTGGAGAATCTTGAAAGCAGCTTGAAAATGATGCATTAAAAAGATTCGATATTCCGCGAAACGAAATAACGTATTTTCTTTTATGTAGAAAAGTTATAGTTGAAGTACGAACGATTCCATAACTCAAGAGTTAAAATTTTCTTTTTTTTATGAATCAAAAGTTACTTGAACTTCACTTGAAAGTAGCGATGAGCATTCAAGTTTCAATTCTTTATTTAAACAAAGAATAGTGATTTTATTGATTCAAAAGATGTTAAACTGTTTAACACAATAATACAACGAATTAAAAAATCTTAAATACTGCAGCAGAACAAGAATACAGTGTTATTTATAAGACAGAATGGATCATTTCTGTCAACTTATTAGCGTTGAATACCTAGAAAGTTTAATTATATACGTTTGGCGCTCATATTTTTTTAGTTCTTGGCAAAGCCTCAAGTCCATTATGGCTAGTAAGTCTTAAATACTAAAGTAAAAACATGAAATGACAAACTATTTTAAAAGTAGTATGTCCCAATAGAGTCGACCTATATTCATAAAACTATCTTCCGAAAACAACTTGCAATCAGTAAATGCCTGCCTCGTATTGCTTACGATTCCAACAATTAAAATTTAAAAATACGTATGAGCATTCGATGAAAATTGATAAACCGATCGAGAATTACTGCACATTGTATATGCATAAAAATATGCCATAATTTTATACGTGCTTGTATCTAATTGGTTTCTCGTGCACAATACAGAATTGTCTGACTTGTTAATGAGAGAGATGCAATGAGAGGGATGCTTGTGTTATTTTTGTTATATTATTGCACAGAGCAAATACTCCGAGTCATGTAAATGTATGGGCTATTTAATGGTAAAATAATCCAATTAGAACAATCACGAATTCACGGCGTATCGAGATATTTATGCATTTATTTATTGTCCTTAAAGTTGTAAGTCGTTCAAATAAATCTCTATGTATAAAGAGATACATTAAAATGCATGTAATAGCTTCAATTTCTAAAGCATTCAGTTCATGATAAGCTACTAGGCTTTACTCCTCGATTCACCCCCAGCGTCCATCTGCTTTCCTGATCTTTTTCATCGAAAATTCCAGTGACGCTGGTCGGTGCTATCTCTGTCGTGACTCGTGAGTCCCCTATATCATCATTGCCTATAGTCAGCTTCGACTTAGAACTATCAAGCTTCAAAGCTTAGAACTGTCAATAGCATTTACATAAACAATTCATACTCATATAATAAAAAATACAAGCATGCAGCAATCGTTTCAAACATCGTCACAGAATGGATTTATAAACTAGGACATTCCTAAAAAGACGCAGGAAAAGCAATTCTCAGCATAAAGTAACGCCAAAACTTCTTGTATAAAATGGAAGTAGTGGCTCGGTACAGAGGCTAGGAGCCAAGTCCCTATATATATTTTGTCGAAACAGCGCGTCTCCAGGGTCGTGGTATCGACCTACAAGTTGCCGCGAGTGAAGTGGACGCATGCGCACTAACTGCTCTGTGCCTGCGCGAGCAGTGCGAGCTCTGCTTCAAGGTACAGCCGACGAATGCTGATGCTGAAGAGAGTCTTTGCGACGCGCGTGCCCACACACACACACACACACACACACACAATGCTATACCTATTCGATAATTTCACTTCAGTCATCGAAGTATGAGAGCTTCCTGGCATTTACACGCGTGGCTCTATTTATAGATCAACAAATATTGCGATCAATTGCTTTAGTTATACGTGCAGCGATGATTATTATAGGATAAATACAGCTCACTGTTTAAATGCATGAATATTTCTTTTAGTGAACTTCGATAATAATCCTTAAAGTAAAGCGATTAAGGTATAGCTCTAAAGCGTTGGACAGTATCTATGGGGCGCTCTATAAAGTGTATTTCATTTTTTTCTTGAATCATCGACAAAATTACATGAAAAAATGTTAATTTTCAGTTATGATAGGCTTTTAATATGTTTCTAACAATTTACGTATCCTAAAATATACAAAATAGAAAATATTTTTTATTAAAATTTTTGTTAAATTAAGTTTTTATATGCATCAATGTATAAATTTCCCTGCGAATGAAGTTTTTTATATAAAATTATTATAAAATTTTTCTAGTGATTGTTACTTTTTACATTTTTTCACACTCCGTGCGCAAAGTTGGATTTTGCGTACGCATACGTTTGCAAAATCGGCCTTTGCGCACGTTGTATGGAAAAATATTGTACGCAACACGGGCGCTCAGGTTATCTCAACTTGTGCGATTGTCACCCTCGCTTCGCTCGGGGTCGCCCACTCCATCGCCCACGAGTTACGTAATGCATTATTAATCGTAATCATAAAAATTATCGCTTTTCAAGTCTGTTAACAAAGAACATATACGTTAAATCGCACGACCCCTATATGGTACAAATTACATACTTTTTTCCCTTTGGTTTGACTGTTGATTCCACCCAAAAAAAGATAACATTAAAAGGCTAATGTTACAGCTTCTTATACCTATTTTTCTTTTTTATGTTTCATGCATATTTCAAAAAACAACTAAGCCATCCTATAGGTCAGATCTAGCGTGTTACGTGCGTCTATGTATAATCTCCTCGCCACTCAATTTTTTCAAGCCGTCGTTTCAACATTATTCTTGCCGAATTCGATGCGATGATCGAAATTCGAGAGATCTGGAATAGGATCTTCATATAAAGGATTCAAATGAGGTGAATTCTGATCTAAAATTGGATGTGCGAAAATGTTGTGTTCTGTAAAAAGGTAATATAGGGAAATTACTCGGATTCTAATTGAATTTTAATTAAAAGAAAAAAGATAAAGGGTGAAAAATTACTTGACCATATTATTTATTTTTCAGTCTGGTGAAATATTAACCAACTGGGCTGATCGGATGGGTATCTGTACTCGCCAGCATTATAAACTAACAACTATAGTTATAATAATTATAAGTAAAATACGAGTATAGAATCTAACGAGAACATTATTCTATGCGCACCACTATCTAAAGTTATTGCAAATAAACACTAATAAAAGCCAATAAAAATAAATAAAAATAAGTAATATCAAATGATAATGAATAAAAACTTATGAGATTCTGATGTACTCTATATATTAATTTGGACACATTTTTATAGTTAAATAAGTTTTTATTTTGTTTTATAAATATATATACGAGAAAGTCTTTTATATTTGGTATATAATAAAGTAAAAATGTGAATTAACACATATCAATAAATGGGTATTTTGCGCATCGGCGTACATTATGAATTATTGTAAGCAATGAATGCCGTAAAAATGACGGCATTCCAGCTGACAGAGCAATAAGAGCTAATTAGTACAGCTGCTGTTATAATATATCCAACTGTTACATAGGACACCTAGCATTTTATAGTGTGGTGTCAACTGCCAGTTGCGTTTCCTTGGAATGCGACGATCTTCGCCGCATTGTATTGCGATATGATTTTATAATTTGAATTAATAATTGCGCGCCAAAGAATGAAAATCATAGGACCGCTAGATGTCCTATGTAACATAACAAACTACCATCATGAAACATTGACCAACGCTATAGTTTACACATTTTTCGTCCAATTGAATTTTGCATACCAGAGAAGTCTTACAATATCTGATGTCCTATCTTATAAGCGCTACCCAGCGGTTTGCCTTCTAGAAAGTGCGATTGCAAATTCACCTTTCCGACCATCCATTTCCTAATCCATACGAACAAAGAATCATCAATCACGAATGAAGATCGTTACAACGAAGTCTCAAAAAGAAGGAGCAAGAGCAAGGAAATTGACGCGCAAAAGCATCATCAGTGCGTCGTTCCAATCTGCGCGAGCGTCAGCGCGGCGGTGGGCGGAGTCACTGCGCTGGGCTGCGATTGGTCGGCGTCGCTGGGCGCGGCTGTCGGCCATTTTGACGGCCTCCTCGTATGGTACACGCCCACTTAGGTCGGCACAGCCAAAATCGCTCTCTCGTTTACGCGTAGGTATAATCTGGAATTCTTTCTTTATTTAATCGCCATTGCTCTGATAATGATCATTATCTGCGTCTGTAACGGGTTTTTGAGAACGGATCGATGATTTAGGGACGGTATAGCATAGATAGAAACCTTAGTTTTGAGGTTAGACGCAGAGCTATTTTTGGTCTGGAATATACGTTATTTATGCTGCTTGTTCATTTTTTTGCGCAGATGGTTTCTTTGTGATCTAATGCCAACTTTAAATACATTTTTTTTCTTACAATGGCCGAACATATGGGAATATATGCATGTATTCCCTTGATTCCCGAGATATGACGCATCGTTACAACAATTCCGATACTATTTCTGGTCGATTATAGTACCAGAATTATTCTAGCGCGTTTCATCCAAAAATGAAGTGTGTATAGCTTCGACAATACACAGCTACTTGAACAATTGCCCAAAAATAGATCATTCGCAGTGCATGTGCTTCAGACGATTCCGCAAATCGGAACCGCCGTCGTTGCTGCCCACTAAAAAGCCGACCTCAATACATCCCGCGGTACAAATGCATTTCTGGGACCTCTGTTTTTATATGACGCATTTGAGTATACCAGCCATGTCGTAGCGCAGGAGAGAGAGAGAGAGAGAGAGAGAGACAGACAGACAGAGTCGCGTACGAGGAAAGCGATACACCTCGGCCAGATGCATTTACCGCCATCTGGCGTTCGCCTGCGCACAACGTGTTATTACACTTTGCAGACCATCGCTGGCCTGATGCCTCACGCCTTTTACGCGATCTTTTGTGCGCCACTGTGTGCCTTGTAAAACCGCACACGCGATTCACGACTTTCCAGCCAAGTTGTTATTTTCGCTACGAATAGCGTATATCCTGCACTCGGAAGCGGTTTAAGATTGCGAAGCGAATCGTGAATATACGTGTCCAATGACTTTAGTTGTTTGGAAAATGAGATTGAGCTAATTACCGATGATTCATATAAGCTTGTAATTGGTTTAGTGATTATAAGTGCTTTTTAAGGCTTTATATCTATATTACATGAATGTATTGACGAGATTATTTGAAATTTGTGCAATAGAAAGGAAATATGTGCGATTACAGGTAGAATCCAGTTCAATGCAAATTGATGAATTCTACTTTATGAAAAAGGAAATGCACAACTAAATGGTAATGCAGCAACTAACAATTTATCGCTACTGCGAATGAGTCTGTGACGATAGTCACTTTTAATACATTCCTTGCATTTTTCAGATAAAATAAACCGATAATGGTTACATAAATGTACTAGCATGGATTTATAAATTAGCATTTTATCAATGGATCCAATAGCTAAAATCTTATCATATAAAACCCAGATGTAGATATTAAAAAAAAACAAATATTGTACTAATCAGTGTATAGGAAGATCGAAAATAGTATTAATTTGACTTAAAATCAGACAGCAACATTTATAGAGCACACATATGAAGCATGCAGCTGTCGTATTTGTCAGTTTTTAATTACGTTCCATATTTGTTATTACATAAGCAACATAAGACCTTTAAAAACGCATTAGAAACGCTTCGTCAAGTGGACAAAGTAAATGGTAGCAAGTCATCGCTCAGCCTAAACTCGGTTGTAGCTTTTCAAAATACCGCAGCTAAGCAAATTACGAGTCAGGGTCGTTTTTGCTTAGATAAGACGTCGAATAAATAGCTCGAAGATCCCCCCCTCCATTTTATTATCGCAGCTCTCGCTCCAAAATGATTTCGTCCTCGAGTCGCACGCGTACACGCACACTCGCGACATCCGTGTTTAACCGAAATCAATGCGAGTGCCATGGCCGTCGTCATCATCATCATCATTATCATTGTGTAGGTATCGCGCTGCGTAAGGTCGACAAAGCCAAGCGCGGAACGGACAGAACCGAAACCGAGCAGTAGCAGCAGCAGCAGCAGCCGCGACGAAGGCGCTGCCGTGGCAGCTCATCACAGGGTCGTATCAGCGCAGAAGCTGTATGACGTCGTCGATTGCCAGTAGGAATGCCATTTGGGCATATATATATACAGCGTACCCCTGATAAGCGTCCTCTCTCTCACTTTGGCGATGCAGTATACGTATTGCGTATATAGACAGTGGTAGTAGTGCGCGAGAGAGAGAGAGAGAAAGAGCGAGTGTCGGTTTCAGACGCATCACTTCTGCGCATGCGCTCACGTGTGTGCACTTTGCGTGCCTTGGTCGTACACACACACACACATATATATATATATATAAAGGCGCCCGATGTCTGGTTGGTCGTCTCCATTTGAGAAATACATATATGCGCGCGGGCGCGGGTTGCGGCCGCGCGACCAGATCGATAATTGCAGGATAAATCAGTCTGGGCGCTTGTTCCGAGAAAATTCTCCGCGTCCCTCTCTCTCTTCTTTCTACTTCGCACGCGCTCCGTCTCTATACTCTCTTTCTCCCGGGGTTCATCGCTCCGAGGGATCCAGAACCCAATAACTTCGAGACTCCCACGTTGCGTGTGTATGGGAGTGAATATTCGCAATGACACAAGGAATTGTTAATTTGTTTTTTCGATGCTACTCCTGTTCGTTGTTTTTTAAAGCTTTAACATGTTTTATCACTCGCACATTTATTATAATTTTGTATAACAAGAATAATAGAGTCCGTTGCCAATTAACGAAATTGCTGTGATTTATTTATATCCTATTTAATGTTTCATATCAAATGTACAATGGAAATAAATTCTATGCTAGTTTAGATATCACAGAAGAATATTGGCTCTATATAAAAAATGACAAAGTAAATATAGTGGAAGTAGCTTTAGTTATTTGTAAAAATAAGTTTTAAGACTTAAACATAAAGCCTTAAAAAAAATTATTAAAAAAAAAGTTTTCATCCTTTTTTTCTTTCCAACTTCACAGAATAGGTACTCTATTATTTTTTTCTTTTTAAACTGCCATCTTAGATTTCTATAGCCAAATTAAATTTAGTGTCAAAAAATAATTCGTTTCACAACTGAGTCCCAATTTTTAGATGATGTTCACATATTATTAAAATGAGTCACTTTCCTTTAGTACTTATTTGACGCAACTTGTATAATAGAAAAACGTGTGAAAATTTGAAAACAATTTGCTGAAAAATACTTATATTTATAAAAAATGTCCATTATTAAATATGAGTCTACCAGCTGGAATAATGTCTTATAGTTTAAATTTTAATGTCTAAGATATGAGATAGATCAAGTATATATAACGCCTACAGTGGCTTGGTTGGCAGAGCGATTGGCTCGTAATCCAAGGATCCACATCAGGGGTCGATCCAAAGCCTCGGCCGATAGAGTCAAACACCTCTGCGAAACATTTATTTATTTTTTGATACCAAGCTACATATATGTATATAGTATTATGACATGATGAATATAAAATATCCTGCAGAGATACATGTATCTGTGCGCAATTTGGAGACATTAACTCTTAATGATTAACTTATGTTTTATATACTTACTTATACTATACGCCAATTATCGTATTATTTATCGCCAAATTCAGACAAAAAGCACTTTTCTTATAGTGTAATTGTATTTAAGTTTCTTATATATATATATATATATTGATGTTTTTTTTATAGTTTTGTATGCATATTATTGGAAAATCTGGAGTAAGTTTATTGTAATATTTGATGACTATAAACATGTGATGCGTCTTTACTAATTTCTTTTTTGAATTTTTGGTAATGGTATTTTTTGTTTCTACTTATGGGAGTACTGTCCTCGTTAGTTGACTTTAAACCCTTATAGTGGTATGTAATAGCTTCATTAATGTATTTTGTGGAAGTTAAGTAGAATTCGTCCTTGATTACATACTTGCCACAAAATATTTATAATTTAACCATAAACATTATTCAAACACTGACTACAGGCTTAGTTGCAGTTCCCCATGCTGAGATTCTATATGAAGCTGCACTATAATAGATAGTCCATTTATGGTTGCACATAATAATTCAGATCTTATAGCAGTTTGCTTAGTTTTAAAAATACATAAATTAAATCTTTTGTTTTTCACTTAGTTGCTTTATTTAGGATTTCTTTATCCCATTTCATGTCAATGCATCGTAACACCCAAGTATTTGGTTGAATGAACTTATTCTATTTTCTCGTTTCCAATTCTAAGATTAAAATTGAAAGGAATATTGTTAGTGTAGGTAGCATTGTATATTAATATAAAAACTATAAAAACTTGTATTTCTTATTCTTTTTCGTATTCTACACTTTATTTATCAATTATATTGATTAAGAAAAGTAGTGAACGATACAAAATAACTTAAAATTCAGAATGGAACAAAAGTAATCACGTTATGAAATATTGGAAGGTAAACTGGAAAATTAGATTTTTTTTACCTGCAATAGACAGACAAACAAAAAATAATTAGGCCGTATTTGTTATTATTTTTATTAAGTTAATTTTCAAAAGATATAATAGACGCTTAAAGTTTGTATATTTTCATTCTATATATAATATACACCTTAGTATGGCGTGACGTCATCTCGACAAATTCTCAAACTGATTTATTTGCTTAATCTTTGAATAACTTAATTTAAACTATCAAAATACGGGATAAAAAATTCGTTTACTTACCTCCTTATTCAAAAATATAATACATAAATTAATCTAACTGTAGAGTCAGATAAAAACTAGTTTTTACCTGTGACTCATATTATATAAAAATGAGCGACCAAAATATTGATCATGATTAATTAATTAATTAAATATGCATGCAGCATTAATTGAATAATAAATTAATAATTTAAATAATAAACTGCATGAAAAATCATAAAACTTTAAAGTGGTTGTTGTGAAAAAATGTATAATTAAGTCTTATAACATTAATCTTTGAAATTATCGAAAACATTAAGATGATCATTCATTATCGTCTAGTAAAATTTGTAATCGTTTAAATTCGTAATCAACAATTTAGCTAACTTAACACTGAAAATAAATCCAATCGTATAACATAATCGGTAAATGCTGAAAATACTTCTATTACTTTTTCTATAAAAATTATAGCATAGAATAATTATTAATTTATATTTGACTTTTCAGGAATGGGGGCATTCATAAAATGCAGATACAAACAGATACATGTGAAGAGAATATTTATTAATGATTAATCATTGTGTAATACAGAGATCGTAAGGTACACAGTAGGTAAAACGTAACAATAAAGAAAATGGGAGAAATAAGTAATAATAACTAATTTCAATAACAAATAAAACGGACCCACATTCTGTACATGTATTATACTTTACGTATGCCACGAGTAAATAGACAACAATGCATAATATCCGCAGCAACGACAAAAAAGAAATTTCTGATGTTCGTTCGGCGATAATTATATTGACCAATTGACAATAATTATGCTCTGTGATTATTATTGTTAATTCATATATCTGACTAACAATCAATCTAGAAACAAAAAATTGCACTACTCTCATGGTAATAGTAAGTATATATTTAAATAAAATCATTCAAAAGAATATATAACAAATAAGATGGAAAACAAAAGGTAAACTTTTTTAATCAATGCATTAACAACAAAATATCATTTTACATATGTTTACAATAATAATAAATTATTAGAATTTTCTATACAATGGTAAATTTTGTTTTCGTCTTTTAATGTATGATGGAAGCTCAGGGATATTACGCCACATCTATGTATTTTAAACTTCCATTTTTTATTTAAATTAAAATGAAATTGTAGGTCTTGTTTTTACAATAAACAAATACTGCTTGAAGAAAAACACTCTGAGGAGATCTGTAAAGTAATTGCAAACTAACGGATCTTTATAATAGCATTATTATTGAATCTTAATGCAATCGTTAGTTTATGTTACATATTTCAACGATATAATAATTATCGCTCATTTTATTGTACAAATAAATCGGATATATTAGGGATTCGAGTGTAAAAGATTTGTTTATACTAGTGATGATGGTAGCTCTAACTTTTGTTTCTTTTGATTTTGTAGTCGATGAAATCGTAAGGAGACGCAGATCACCTTAATTTACATTGCAGGACGTACATTATGAACGTGATCAGTCTATACAATCGATGGGATTTATTTTTGTTTATAAACTAGAAAGGCGATACCGCCTTTCCTTCGTGTGGGCAGTTTGTTTTTTTACAATCACTTTTATCTTCTAATCAATTGCACGCGCTCGTAATTTACAGTAATTAACCTAAATAATCTTCATACATAAATTTCAACAGAAAACTTCTGTTTACTTAGAAATACTATAAAAATAAATTGTGCACAGCTATTCTATACAGGACTTTGGTAAATTATATATATAATTATATCTTATATAATTATTTATGAAATTATATATAATTAATCATATAATTATATATTATATAATTATTCATATAATTATATATAATTAATATTATATATAATAAAGTAAGGAAAAGAAAATATCAATATATAATAATTAGTGTTTGAAAAGTGACGCCTTTCAGATTGCACGTTTAATGTGTGTGTTCATCAGTATTCTCTGATCTCTTCTTTTTTGGTTTTAGCCTCCATTGAGTCACAAAAACTTACATTGCACTTCATAACGCATTATTCCGTTAATAGGAATCGCTCTTGGAATAATAAATGTGAACACAAAATTTTATGCTTTTTTCTTGCAACAAAGTAATAATAGTAATAGTATTTATATTATATTAAGGATTGGTCCAAATGAACTTAATATCGACTAAGTGTATGCACTTTACGTCGATTTTGCACCTCAATCGATCAAGTCCTATCTCCATTAAAATTGCACTAAACATTGCACGTTTTCTTTTTTCTTATTCTTTGGCATCTCTAAGGAGTACTAACATCTTTTTTAAATTGTAGTATTAACAATGACAAGATCGCCAAGTATAAATACTTTTGATATCTTTTTCTTTTTTTTTCTATCGAAATTGACAAAAGATATTTCTTTTTTTTTTTTTGAAAAAACAAAAGCAAACAGAAGAATTTTTTTATAAATGAACGTTTGACGTTCTAAATTACTCATTTTATGTGTCGATCTTTTCGCTGTTTAACTATATCTATACGGAGTTCTGTCTGTCTACGTACATCTACTTACCACTTACACGCTAATCATTACTTGCATCTGGCACGGTTATACATAGGATATGGTGAGTGCCAGAAGAGTGTAAAAACATCGACGAATAAAGTCCGATGCCTCTACAAGTTGGTTCTTTTTTTCAATCTTTATTCTTTTCATTATTGTTGTTTCGAGTCGTTCACAAAATGACTTCCAGATATGCCTGGAGGGAAATTTTGTGCTTTGCAAAATAGTCTCACTAAAAGTCACACGCGAAATTCGCTTTGTTTTCAACATTACTTATGCCTCTTTACTCGTAAGGAACTGTTCAAATTTTAGGAACGAGTTAGCGAAATCTGGATGAGGCGTTCGAGTATGATTTACGGTTGATTAGCAGTTTCATTTTATTGTACAGTGCGAGCGAATCAATCATTTTATTCTATGATTTGGTTAACGTCAGACTTTTCTTAACAACGTTTGCTTCCCCTTTTTTGTTTTACAATATACCCTCCAAAGCATATCCACGCATTTAGCTCATTTGATAAAATCGTTTCAAATATTAATATTTAACTTTCTCTCTTGTAAAGTGAAACTTATATTAATACAGTTTATAAATAGCCTCCGAGACGCTTTCGTGACATTGCTATATTTTGACGATGCCTATATCACAAAATTTATACGAATCCCATCGCCGCCTATAAAAGCTTATCGATAAGTTACACGGCTTATCAGATATAGACATTATAGGTTGAAGCAATTAATATATTTTTACATTAAAATATGTTACAGTATTTATCGATTCGCATAAAAAGTAAAATTTAAACGCACTGTAAAATATCGATTACAACCTCGCCATTTTAATATGTCAGCGACTGTTTATCCTAATTTTCCTATTCTACTACATTTTTGCACCCGTCACTAAAAAGTTGTTCATTAGTTTAATAATAAAATGTTGTTAAAAATTTCCGTACGGCTATATTGTTATTGTAATGTTGTTAGATTTTCGATATTCCGCACTAATCGACGGTCTTCTTTTAAAAGGTTAAAAATTAATTTCTCAGCAAATGATACAGTTTAGATTTTTCGCGGATTTCCAATTTTATTGTATAAAAAATAATAAAATAATAAGATCTAACGTTTATACAATTTTTCAATAAATCGATTTTGTAAATAAAATTTTGAAGAAAACTTAAAAATGAATTACTCATACAAATAAAAAGTTTTAAGGTTGTACATCGTATTCGAGTGCGTGCATGAAGCTACCTCGGAGAACCAGAGCAGAGCCCAGTGGGTGCCAACTAATTGCATGTATTCGCTCTGAGAACATTTCACATACAGAAAATGATTAAGGTTATGTTGCAGTATACATGCAGTTAGTCAACATCCTCAGTTGTCTTGTGTGCTACTAATCGGGATAGCCAAGATTCACACACGCTCACATTCACGGTACACA
This sequence comes from Megastigmus dorsalis, assembly GCA_900490025.1. Classification (NCBI taxonomy): domain Eukaryota; kingdom Metazoa; phylum Arthropoda; class Insecta; order Hymenoptera; family Megastigmidae; genus Megastigmus; species Megastigmus dorsalis. Next base: position 154,723 of record UELU01144896.1, read on the forward strand.
ACCTTAAGTATACTTGTTTGTGTTTGTATTCTTATAGCGAATTCAACACAATCTTAAGCGTTTAGTTCGTGTGAGTTGTGATCACAGTGAAAAAGATGCGATAAATTCATAAAACATCTGGTCATAAAATATCAAATCTGCATAAATCAATTACAGACAATAGTCTGAAACCCATTCGCCAAATTTGTTTTAAAGAATTGAATATACAATGTATACTAAAGCACGGTGCAATCTTAAGGGGAAGGGGTAGCCATAGATGGTCAATTTACTCACTTCATTCAGCGACGCTGGTCTCTGTTGAAAATAACCAGCTGGAATTTCTGCTAGGAGCTACTTCGAAATGTCAGGGCCAATATAATTAATATTATGAAAAAGTAAAGTTGGCGTAGATTTGTAGGCCATATATGGTGTTACCATGAGAATGATAATACGTAAACCTGAGAATTAAGCTTTAATATTCGAATTTTGAATATTTGAATTTAATCTAATTTGATTTTCTGTTAGTTATTTTCAACAGGGCTTTAAGGTGAAAAAACTCAATGTCAGCAATACAGTTTCTTAAAATCTTATTATTGCAGGTACTGATAGAAAAAAGCAGAGTTGATGCTACTGCACATTTGCGTGAAAAAGCAGTTTCGATGATCGGAGGGGGCAAACAAAACGAAAATTACACGTATACTATTAAATGCAACATAGCACGATTGTGCTTGCATGCACGCGTTTGCTGGGAGGGTGTCGGCTCCGCAACAATTGTCACTACCAGACTTTTCATCGGAATGTGCAGTGGCATCAACTGTACTTCTCCTCCGTAAGTATTTACAATTATTATATTTTAATAAAATATGTTGTTCGTCTCGAGCAGATATGGCTACCGCCTGCCCTTAAATAAAAAAGAAGGATGCTACTTAAATCTTCGCTTTATACGCAATCATGTAACTCTCCTCGTTCCACTATTCAAGATCTATATTGCACATAGTAACGTACTAATACGTTTACACGCCACAAAAAAAAACTCGACTACACCCTGAATTAAAAGAAAAACACGCGCGTATTCGTTATATAAAGTTCGCTATTCAATAACAAAATCGAGGTCTATCACACGCACAACCCAATGCAAGGGAAGAAAGTAAGAAGAAGCAACGTTTAAAGTCTATCAAATACAAAATGATACTTATGGAGGTTGATGAGTCAGATTGAAGTATCCGGTCCTCTGATTCCTGTATTGAGAAGCGACGACTGCCTGGGGATTGGGTATGTGTCTGACTCCGATGTTGGGTTTGATCTTCATACCGAATCCAGTAATTCTTTGATGGGGTTGTGGTATCCTCAGTGCCACTTTGCCACCGACGCTGGAAGTTTCAGCAATTGGAGCAGCCAGGAAGTTCTGTGGCCACTTGGTCGACTTTTCCACGTAAGCTGTGACTCCTCTGTCGCTCAGTAACGAAACAGCTGCATCCGATAGTGTTCTCAGATTCGAATCATGCGTTTTTCTTGCCTCCTCTTTTAGTTTTTCCGTTGGTGGTCTACTGCTGTTGTTTCTCAAAATACCAACTGGCTTATCTAGCTTGGAATTGTGCTTGACGGCGGTTATCTCTGTGACACCTGACGACAGGTCCAGAGCATTATCCTTGATGCTCGATGGATTGCTGAGATCCAATGGTGACTCGTACTTACCGGTGGTAAACGAACTCGGAGCAAAAGTAACATTGCTTCGTTTGGCACTTCGAAGAGGCGTCAAAGGTGGAGGCTCTTTCCTCTTTGAACTGTTCGTTGTGGGCGTTGCACTGCGTGATGTGGAAGTGGAAGATGAGGACGATGGGGCTGCGACATTCGTCAACGTTGTTTCTTTAGAGTTCGACATAATACTCTTCAGAGTATCGCGCATCTGTTTTTCTGCTAGGAGACTGCGAACTCGGTTGGCTTTGCTTTCGCGTAACTGTTTTTCCAGTTTCTCACGCTCTATCGCTGGATCACTTTTATCGGCGCTTGACTGAGCTGGACTCTTCGTTTTTTCCTCTCTGGTTTTGTTAGCCTCACTGATAGCCACAAGGCCTAATCTGCGAAGCACCTCTTCATTTTTCGGTGACTCTTTTTCCGGTTTCCCTTTTTCCATGACCACCACAGGACGGGCCTCCTTCACTATCTCTGCGGTCTTGATGATCTCTGGCACACTGACTGGTTCAGTTACTTCCATTAATTCCACTTTCTCTACAACGTTCTTTGCCTCTTCCAGTCTGGAAGTGGATTTGTGTTCCTTGAGTTGCCGGTGCTTTTGCGAATTGTTACTTTTCGTTTTCTCTTTTCGTACAGCTCTCATTTGTATAAGCTTGTCTTTAGTCTGACTATCACTTTCAGTACTAGAAGTAACTCTAGGTGGACATGGAGTCAACCTAACCTTCAGTTTCAGCAGATCCTCCCGTGGCGTGGTTGTGATTTCAGCAATTACGCGTTTATTTCGCCGCTTTTTACGTTTGTGTTGATGTTCCAATTTGGGTAACTTTCCAGATTTTGAATGAGCATCGATAGGTGGTGGATCCGGAGCACGCATAACCGGCGTTACTTCGCATCGTGGTTTTTTAGATTCAAGCTCTTTCGGGATCGAAAACTGATCAACAACTGTTGTGGGTATGGTTGGGGGCGGTTGCAAATTTTTGTCGAGGGAATCGGTACGCGATATTGCAGGCTTAGGACTGGGAGGTGGTGTCGGCGGTCTTTGAATATTTTCTATAGATTGGTTACTAGTGTCGGTGTTGATAATAGCTATACTGCTATTATCGGTATTATTACTGCTACTGTCCAGGTTGCTGTTATCTATCAGTGACTTGCTCTCGATGGGTTCTTCTATTCGAGTAATACGATAAAGGAGTTTCATCGGTGTTTCCTGAAAGTAGAAAACCCACGAAGCTCTGGTTATGTTTAGAAGATTTGCCCATTTTCTTTTTCACAAACTTTAAATAAGGGGTCAAAACTTAGGTTAAAAAATTAAAATAGTACATTGAACAACAAATTATTTATACAACTTTACGCGTCTAGGATATAAATTATTTAATAATCAAATAAAATATCATGTGTAATATATGTAAATTTAATGTAAATATATTTTACTTCTATATTAAGGGATTATTCAAAGAAAAAATACATTGTCAAAGAAAATGATAAAGTCATCATATGAAATAAGCTTACCCTCTTCCATTCAAAGATGCATGCCAAATCCATGAGTGTCCAAGATGGATTCAGAACCTCGAACTCGGACTTTAAATCAGTTCCAACAACTTCATACATCATCTCGATTTTGTTATTGCCACATTGTTGACCATTACCCTCGGTATCATCCCAACCCCTTTTCAGCATTAGCAATCTGAGCAAATGTTTTACAGTAACACCAGCCGGGCACTTGAGATACCTGATTGTGCCGTCGTTCGTTGGCTCCACCTCGCATAGACTCAAACTGATTGGATCATCAAAACTGAGATCTGGAGCTCCAAGTGGCGAATTCAAATTGGCGCACTGTGGATTGAGCTGGCGAAAGTGCCGCCGTCTCTCCTTCTCGGATCTAAAGAGACCCGGAACAACCAGATAAACCAGACGCTGAAGATCAGCATCTGGTACGAGGGGAGAGAGGGCGTCGACATTGCACACGGGACAGGCTTTTGGGCCACCGCTAAAGCGCCGGACAATGCAGCCACGGCAAACTGAGAACATAATTGTCAAGTAGGACCGCGTAAAATAGGAATATTCTTGGAATTTTGAGATTATTTTTTTTTATTTTTATGTATCAATTGCATGCGAAGCAACATCAAACAATACATGATACTACAAATATTTACGGTATATTGTAAAAAATATGAGCTACATGCAAGCTGTGCATTATAAAATTCAAACATTAGAAATACAAAATTCTGTATGCGTTAATATTATTTAAAAATCCATATTCAGTATTTAAGAAAATTCACAATTAACCAAATATTTGATTTATCCAAAGGGAAACACCAACCGCAAAAGTTAATAATTTGATAAAAGAAAGGATTAACTACAAAAAGTAATGAAAAATTTATTTAATTTAAAATACAAAATAGTGTTTTATCATGAACAAATAAAATCGGTTCACACGATCGACGTGAAGGATTGAGAAAAAATGCGCTCGTTTTTTGTTGGAACAAAAAGTAAGTCATCGAACATTCCAATTACAGTAGCGAGCTTAATCAAGTTACTAAACCACCCAGAAGCTAATTTGCACATTCGCTCGCGCGCTGTATCTCACTATGTACGCACATTGCAGCCATTTAAAATTCGTCCAACAGTATCACCCCTCCTTCCACTTTCCTTTGCACCAGGCAGAGAAGCTCACATATGCATCACAGTAAAAGAAAAAGCGGTGAAGCATGCAGGACGAGGTGAGGTGTTACATATATTAGCGAGTGTGTGGTATATATACTAACAGGAATGCAGACACTCGACGAGGGTCGTTGCGTCTATGAGATAGCCATGGCAAAGCGGACAGAGGATGTGCTCGTTGAGGTCCTTGACGAGGGGCTTGTCTCTCTCCTTGGTACCGACGACCTCCAATGCTTGCTGTTGCGATGACTGCTCCATCTCTTGCCGATCCTCGTCCTACGTCCTGGAAAAACAAGTTTTTGCCGGCTCTTTTTACATGTGTACCTGTGCATACTTGCCACTATACTCAGATCTTACGACTATCGTTGCAATACACAGTTTTTTCGGTTAAGTTTTTGCGACACTTTGTTGCATTTGTTTTCGAGTTTTTTGATACCGATTAATCAAACGGGTTCTAGTAGTTTAACGTGGATTGGATTGAAGCTTACTGAGAGTATACTTTAAATTAATTTAACATGTAACTAAATGTATGATAATAAATTAAAATGCATTGTAAGTTTGCTTCTAAACAGCTAATTTCTTTATTAAGAAAATCGGTAAAGATTATTTATTATACCAGGTGGAATTTAGTTCCAGAAAATAATAAGGCTATGCTAATTTAATATTACCACCTCAGACAGTCTCTATAACAGGGTAAATCATGTATTTCTTTACTTTTTTTCATGCATAAAGGTTATCGTTCATTAAGCGCAGTAAAAATTGGTTATCAATTAATATAATAATATATCAATAAATTTATAATAATCGTTTTTTAAAAAATACGTGAGGGACCAATTTTTAAATATGCCATTCAAATACGTAGGAAAATTTTTAAATTAAAATTTACCATTGTTTATAGAAAAAAGTTTCAAACAAATAATACATACCAAACAAATATTTGTCAAGTTATAATAAAGTGAAATTTACTTGCAATAAAAGGCAAATGATTGATAATAATTAAAATGTAGCGAGAAAATGATTAACTGACCATGTCGGTATATTGCCTTTTACAATTTAAAGAACTTGATCTATTTTTATTAAAGTTAGCATTAAAACAGTAACTGTATTCGAGTATCAATCTACAGAGCGTCAGAGCACTCCTATTCTCAGCCATTTGAATTCACGCAGAGCAATACAGAAACATTTCTAAAAAGAAATCCCCAATTTAACTTGTATTAGCATTTTAAATCACACTGAATCTATTATCTAAAACAATAATGTATAGGGACGTAATACCTCCAACAAGCATGCAACGAATAAAAACTCCGTGAGTCGAACAAATTAACATTTGGCAAGAATTCGAAATCATTTGGCAACGAATCGTCAACAACCGCACGCGATCAAGACAAGAGAGAAAAAAGGGAGGATCGAGTCTCACTCGGTACACAGTACACACACACATGCACACACACATACATACAAATCGGAATCGCGCGAGGTCATGGGTGTACTCGAGCGCACGTAGGTGTGTATACATCCGCGTCGCCGCTATATCACACTACTTCACGCGAGTGAACAAATAAAAAAAAAACAGTAAAGTAAAAAGTGAGAAGAAAAGAGTAGCTAAGTTGCGAAAGGCGTTTTGTGGCCTTCTATGCATATATAAAAAAGCAAGTTCCCGTGATTTGGGGCTAAGTTTGAGTATAAACAAGAGAAAGACCAAGTCCACGAAAGAGGCAGCGAATTGATCAACATCCGAGGATGAAAAGAGCCTCGTCCGCGGCATATTATCGAGCGACGTTATATACGCACACCCACGCTGCATCGCTGCCTATCCGCACGCGTGTATTATGCGGACGTATATATATACAAAACGGGCATCTCGCTGGCAGTGCGTGTAAACATCTGCTTCACTTAGATGTACTTTATCAAATCTCGGAAAAGTTTTTTTTCTGAAAATTTTTCTCCTTATCTGTCGAGATTAGTTTCGGACTACTCAATGGAAAAACGAATCTGAAGTTCAACAACGGCTTTATAGCATTGATAATATCTTTTTCAAAATTTAATGGAGGTATAGGAGTGATTTAAAATTATATAATATTGACTTTCCTTTACAAACTCGAATTATTCTTTTCCATTATTCTATTTTTTTCTCATAATGAAAAGTGTGATTGGTACTTGGCTTTAAGATATTCTAGCTACATAGTCGAAACAATGACATAATGAAAAGTTTGCAAATAAACAAATATTAACTGTTCAAAATCATCCACAAAATTTTAGAATAATTGAGAAGCTCATTTAAAAGTTATTGATAAGAATAAATGTCAATTTAACTCGCGTTCTTATAGAAGTTTAATTATTTCTTACCGAACCTATGTAAACTGTTCTCGTATATAATTATATATAGATATTATCTAAAGAGAGATCATTTTTCTCGTATAATAAATATTTGAACTTCCAAAAAAATTGTTTGACAGATGGAAACTGGGTTCTACTGATACCCTAAGCGCTGGTTCTCTTGCAGGGACAAGCAACGGGTCGCCTCCTAGTGGTAACAATGTGCTGTGTATCAAAGATCATATATAATTGTACACAGTTTTAAATAGTCATGAATGTTATATATGGCTTGATATAATTATACTCCAAACATGTATCAACTGTAAAAAATGTATGTTAAAAACCATAAACTAAGCGATTTAGAGCCATGATTTAAAGGGCAAATTTACAGTTAAAAGTTTACTACATTAATTTTTATATAGTAAGAAAATACTTTTAAAAAATATAAATTAATTGTAACCGGTTTCAATCTTTGATGCGAGTATATCGGCAAAAGTTAATAAAGTAAAGGAATTTTAAATCCTTATTAAATTAGTTTGGTCCCATAATTAATAGTAAAAATTTTTAGAAACGAACTCGGCGGAAACCAGATGTTCCAAAACTGACGATAACCAGAAAATTATCGATCTCAGTGCATTCCAATCCTTACGGATATTTAACAATGTTTTCTTCAATAATTTTGCACTCCGGTCTCTCACGAGACAAATCTCGTATCTCCGAATGGCCAATTCAAGAACAAAGAGTAAAAAAAACTTAACAGGTGTTCCGAAAAAACAAAAAGAGCATCTACAATTTCGGAGCAGTGGCAGCTTTCACGGGTATGCATAGACAGGAGCCGGGCATTTAAAAGTCACGTGCGCCAGAGCGAGACGGACGTACGGTATATAGAAAGCAGTATATACATGTAGTCTAGTAGCACTAACGCGCGTGCTCGACGAATTCCCATCAGCATCTGTATAGTCGTCTATGTGCCTCCAACATTGAGACATTATTATATGTATACTCGAGTCGCGATGAGCGCGAGAAAGATAGAGAGGGAAAGAGAAACAAGTAAGTAGAAACAGAGAGACTTGGTTGAGCTTACCGATGTCAGAGCAGCCGAGAGTCGAGAGGCTCTACTCCCCAAAAAAGAGACGAAACTATCTAAATAAGATAGAAAGAGAAGGAGAGAGAAAAGTTGGAGCGCGTGGACGTGGCAACGGCGCCTCAGCAGTATATCTATAGCTCTATACAACCTCTTCCGTCTCTCTTTCTCTCTCGCTCCGTCTCACTCCTAAGCGTCGCTGTGCCCTCGGCAATACCACGAGTCCGCGACTGTACTACACGACTCTGCTTCGAGCCTGTGCTGTGCTGAGCGCAAGCAGCAAGAGGCAGCTCTTTCGCAGCGCACTCGGTGCTGCTGCTGTTGCTGCAACATACAGACTTCGACGAGCGCGCGCAAGAGTCGAAATCTGGCAACAGCGCAGCGGCCAACGTTTCACATCCAATATCTGGCAACGACGTCGCCGTATACACCGTGTTACGATATATACACTATATAGCCTCTCTCACGAACGTACCTTCTCTCTCTCTCCCGCTCTCTCGCTCTCTCGCTCTCTTTCTCTCTCTCTCTCTCTCTCTCTCTCGTACTCTACACACACATTACCGAGAGCTCTCGTGCACACAGCCACCTATATGTACATATATATTATAAATAATATTACCAAGGCGTTTTCCCCGGCTTCTGTGTACGTGCATATGTGTCTATATATGTACACATATATATGCATGCATACATATATATGTATATATAAATATATTATATGTAAATGCATACCTTGCTCGTGTATTCGTCCTCGAGGAAGAGCTTCCTGGCGCAGCGATGTAGCACTGCCGATGCTGTATACGGTACTTATCTGGTACGCGTTGTGCGCTGTACGAGCGAAAAAAAAAACAGCCACAGTCGAGACGCGGAGAGCCGCGCACGGCCGACGATGACGACGACGACGACGACGACGGCGACGACGACGACGACGACGCGCGCGCGCTCGGTGGCTATCTGTTTTCTGTCGTCGTCTCTGTCTATATTTCCCTCTCTCTCTCTCTCTCTCTCTCTCTCTTTCTCTCGTTCACTCGGTAGGTGAAACGCGCGGGCGCGAGAGAACGCGAGAAGATATCGACCCCGCCTAGGCTCCGCCTGCCGGCCCACGAAGCCGACCGAACTGCCCCGATCGACAAGACACGAATGTCGGTGTGCACCTCCTCCCCTACTTCGCTCTCTTCTCGCTCTCTCTCTAGACCCCCTGTCCCCCTCCCACAATACGAGAAGTACAGTGTATACAGTGGTATACGAGGAACGACCTCCTTCTCTTCCAATGCTTGCCTACTATCGTACTCGTTTCTCTTTGCGCACTCGCTCTTTCTCTTTCTCTCTCTCTCTCCCTCTCCCTCTCTCTCTCTTTGTAATCTCTAAATGCAGGGCACCTATATGTTTACAGGTATGTTGCGTGCCACCGTTAAATGTTACTCATGTACTACACACCTCGTAGTTGTTGCTATTGCAGCTTTTTTCTCGCTTGCTCAATTATGACTGCGGAATGTGAAGAGCTGCTGCTAATGTTTGCAGAGCGGTTGAGTGAAAGATTGCCTAAGCTTATGCTTAATCGTAAATAAATAACTATTTTAATTGTTTAAAAGATGAAATATATATATAAGAACGCTCGTGGAAGAACTTATATTAAGGGGAAGCAGTAGCGTCGCCCCTCCTCAGGCTGTTCGATCTATTTCTATGTTCCAGTTAATTTAAAAAACGATAAATCACATAAGCCCCATATTGCACAAAACGCTTAATAGCAACGAGTACTGCGCCGGCCAAGACCCAATATTACGCAAAATTATAAATATTAAAAGTTATAAACACATGTAGATATAACCGTAATTTTGAGGTTAGCTGTCAATGCGTAAACGCGTCTTACTGGTTCCAATTTATAGGAAAAACGACAAAACAGATCGATTTCAGCAAGCACAGAACGATTCATTGTATCGAGCACTACGCCGCTTAAGTCCAAATATTAATTTTCGTTGTAAATAGAAAAATATATCAGCGAAAGAAAAAGCACGTTTGTCGCTACCACACCCCCTTAAGTTGAATTTACAGTCGATCGCTCTGAGCTAATGAATCGAAATAATTTCAATACTCGTCTTGGCGAACTGTTTAATTACTGCAGTTACTTTAAACCTACACGTGTGAGATAATGAAAAAGAACCCTTATAGCAAACAATTTGGAAATATACTAAGTAAATGTTGGAAAAGTTTTTGAAACAAATAATTAAAATTAACAATGAACGTATGCGTGTCGGCCATTGGAATGCCTGCTGGCTATCGTCAGTACGATACAGTCATTTATTAGCTCACAGCGACTGTAAATTCAACTTAGTATAACTTCCGAGATAACTTCTTCTACGAGCATTCTTATATATTACATAAAATTTTATCTATTAAACTCTTGGCATTGGATCAACAATATGACGAATCCTTGCTTTTAGAACTTTCTTAGTTCCCCAATTTTGAAAGTTTGGAAAGCGAGAATTCTCCACACAAAACTATATTCTTTGTTTCCCCGCTAGACAGATGAGAGCTTGTCTCTTCCACTAACAGATTTACAGATTTACCTATATGTAGAGCTACCCATTCATACTTATCACATAAGCATCTACGAGAAGGAATGCCTGTCTCGTACTGACAATACCCAGCAAACATTCCAATGGCCGAAACGCATAAGTTCATTATTAATTTTAACTATTTGTTTCAAAAACTTTTCCAACGTTGTATTTGTGTATTTCCAAATGGCATGTTATAAGCGAATAAGTTCGCTGAGATCTTATATATTTTTCAAGACGGATGCACTGTAATAATATCGGCATAAAGTTCTATTTCCCAACCGATCAGCACATATGCTTGCCCCGAATTTCCGAAGGGCAACAAGCAAAACGGACCGCATGGTTCGGGATAACCATTTTCCCGATTCTATGTTCAATTTTCTATAATAATGCTGTGTTTCTTCCTATGAGCAGCGCAGATGTAGCAGTTTCAACATCCACACACGTAGGCCAAAAAGAGGACTTTCTTTTAAACACCTTTTACCCAGAGAGGACATTTTGGTTTCACAGCTACCGCCAACTAACTGAAATCATCTAATGAGCACTTACTCCGCTAATGACTACACAAAATTGTTAATTTATTTCTCAGATTAATCAATTACATATCTAAAATTTAAATGATGTTTAAGAACTAATTACTGTGTTCGAAGCATCGCGAGTATTACAGTGTAGACTCCGCATATTCACGATGCGTCGACGATACATTTCAAAATCTATATATAATAAAATAATAAAGTTAATTATGTAGAATAATGTCAATACTTGTGATTTAAAAAAAGAATAATACGTTAGAATTTCAAAGAAGACTCGTCCACGATGGAATTAATTTTTTCTCAACTATCAACGTCGTAACTTGATATGTAAAAATGTCCTAGCAAAAATTCTAAATATAGTGTTTCTGATAGTCTAAGGTACCCACTATAACTCTACATTTCGATATAAAAAAGTTTAGTATGTTTCCGATAAAAGTGAGAAATTTTGGGATCTTTTTAAAATTCGATATTTTAAATTTGATTAAAACTATTACTAAAACAAATATGGATTCAATTCTTAATAAAGACATAATACACGACTTTAAGCGCACTTTTTATAAATTCAGCTGAAGATTTTAGAATATTAAACATGATAAATTCCGAATTTAATAAGACTGTCTTTTTCCGAACATCGCATATTACAGCTAACAAAGCGTAGTTTATACTATGCAGATAGCGATGTTCGATAAAATGCTAAGAGTGATGCATTTATAGAGTTTACACTGATCAATTACTGTTCCAAAAACTACAACATGTATAATATGAAAAGTTTTTCAACTTGTGAGAGAGTCTGATAAAGGAGGTATATCTATGAGGCCTCCGAAACGTTGTAATTTACATAATAGAAGATTGTTATATATATATAACAATCTTTTATTATGTAGATTACAACGTTTCGGATGAATATATATATATATATATATATATATATATATATCCGTTTAATAGTTTTGGAACGATATATATCTACAATTAAATTCCGAATTTACTCAAAAACTATGAAAAACTTCGTTGATTGAGTTCTACTATTTCAAAGCTTTTGACTATAAATTCGGAATTCATTAGGTCTGAGATAAAGTTCAAAATATTTTTTAGCTTCGTGGTAAGAACCCTTAAAGTCTTTTATTGTCTAGAACTTAAAAAATATTTATTCTGAAGTCGCAATTCAAATTCGCAGCAGTGTCGCGGCGCCACAGCGCGGGCGGAAAGGCATGCTAACATGTATACATATATGCATTATTACAGGAACAATTTTTTTAGATTTTTATTTTTCAATTTTCGAATATTGAGTGCGCTTTATTTATTCCTAAAATGGCTTGTAAATCAGTATAAACTATAAAAAAATTTAAATTAAGATATTTTCGTGGACATGAATAACAATTTCAACATCGGTTCAGAAAAATAAGTAGACTATTATTAATGCGTTAAAAGCTTGCCTATTCCAATTTTCAAGAGCATGAAACAAGAAATGCTACAAAACCATTTAGACTTGGGTACCTTGAATAAGTGAATGCTGCTCGATCTTTGTGATAAAGAGAGATCTGATTGAAATAATTAATTTTTTTAACGTCGCCCTATTTATGCTCTGACTTACTCGATTCTAATCAGCGACGGAAGTCTACGGTGTGTTTGCAAACAAAGCACATACAATATTTTACAGAGGTGCTTGGGTCAATCGTCCGAGACCTGGGCTCGAGCCCGGATCCTTCGCAGCCATCGCTCTGCCGACCGAGACATTGTAAGCCTTCTGAAATAATGAATTGATCATATTTTTTATAAAAATCGATCGGTTAAAGAATCAGATACTTTTTTGGTCGCGTTTTTTCATTGACAGATGCAGCAGAGTTCAAATCATTCGCATTATTACCATCGTAAAAATAGTTATTTTCGTTACAAGTGTGAAAACGTACTCGCTTCGCTTGGACGGCAAATTACACTCATACCAAAAACCCCTGCTCTGATTTTTTTAACTGAGTGAGCAAAGTACTTTTCATGTTAGTTTTCTTCTTGTAAACCATAGAATCCTGGTGCTGACAGAAAAATGCTTTGCAGACTCAGCAAATGCATTGAACACTCCAGCTAAGAGTGCCCGAAATCCATGCTTTGCGTGCAGAAAACTAATATGACAAGTTGTGCTTTGTGCCATTAGTTAAAAAAAGTAAACACTGGTCTGGAAGGTGATTATTTACTGAATGAGTCGTTTTCGCTCGAGCGAAGTGAGTGAAAAATGTAGAATGCGGTAAATAATCACCTTACACACGAGCATCATACAGCATTTTATCGCACGAGTCCAAAGAAAAGCGGAGAAGGTGCGATTTTTAGATTAGAGTGCGGTAAAAAGTTATTTTGCGTTATAAGGATAATCTAGAATTCCTATTCTGTGCACTATACTGCTTAAATATATCATCATTCTTCGCTCATTTAAACAAATAAATAAGTAATTATTGTTTGCATATCAAGTGGTCATTTTAAATGCTACCATCCGGATCATACTAGGGTATTTGGATGGGAGCCCCAGTTTGTACGATCTAAGAATTTTATTATATTAGTAATAAAGTGATCTGAATAAATAGGTCTTTGATATTTCAGAAATTTTACAAATCGGATAATTTTGATCAAACAATCTATCGACGCAAGTCTTTGCCAAAGAATATTACTTTGTCAAAAGCTCCAGAGTCTAGAGACATGAAGAAAACCAGCAAGAATATGTTTTTTATTATTCAGGGTTTGTTCAGCAAGGAAGAGTTAATATGAATATCAAAGCATGTCTTCCATTTTTTATTCTGTTTCGTTCCGCGGTATAGCGGTTATTATATTTACACCACCATTTTAAGCGATTTTTAAGTAAAGATTAAAAAATATTACCAAGATACAATGTGAGTGTGAATAGTTTGACTCTTTTGTTATCAGATTTCTTTATAAAATTTCTTCAAACTTCCTTTCTTTTTTTGGGAATTAGTGGTAGCTTCAACTTTTTTAAATTAATTTCATCCTCCTTTGTTTCTGTAATGCGCCATTCTTCGTCCCATAAGGCGCTAGGTTTTAAAATTTGGTTTCATTGGAGAAGTTTTCATATTTTGTTCTGGCTGGAGCAGTGTCATAACTTTTTCAGAGGAAACAAGTGTAGTTAAAGTTTAATTCCTTTTCTAGGTTCTTTTAATATATAGTAATACTTTTCTACGTTTATTAAGAAAAAAATTTGGTAGTCATCCGTGGTCAGTCGAAAGTTTCATTGGAAATTTGCACAGTAATACCATTAGTTGTATTGAGTGTAGAGATTAACTAAGTCCCGGTTGTTGTGAATATTGGTTTGGAAATCAGATCGAGTTTTAGATTCGCAGTTACGTAAGTATGCCAGGTTCTTTAATACTTTTTAAGAATTTTTTGCTGCTCGTATCAGTGTCTACAATTCCCAACCTCATTGTACGCATTAAAATCACCTATAACTATTGAAGGTTGACCTACATCTACATTTTTACAATAGCATTCCAATGATCTTGAAATAAATTTCCTGGAGATCTATTATAGCATATTATAAAATGAAGAGTTGGGTTTGTTTGGTACTATAAGTATCTTATAAGGTTCCATCAATAAATGAGAAATATCCAGATTTTCTATTTCGAAGTACACTATACTTTTTCGAAGTAGTAGTAAATTCCGTCTCCTTAATAGTTAGTGTGATTTTTCATTACATAAATAAACTCAGATGGATATCGAAGAACTATTTCTCCTTCCTTCAGTCAGGATTCAACGCAAAATCTCAATGAAAATATTGATGTTTTGAAGTAGCTGCAGTAAGTTGCATTTACATTTTTTATACTGCGACCGTTCCAAAATAACACTTTTAGAAGGGTAAATATTTTTTGATTATTTGTGTCATTTTTAACATTTATTACTTATTTTAGTTAAATTAGATGTGCCAATTCTTTGATTAGACTGTATGTGTTAGCGAGCGCATCAAGTAAATTGATTAAATCGATTATGTATGAAAGCGCTATTTCTTGTACGTTATGTTATTATAAAGTCGACGAGACGCTTGTTCAGCACTAATACTTTGTAAGAAAGATTTAAGAATCTTTTTAATATCTTTGATTAATATCAAAGTAAAATAGGCACACGATGGGCTAATTTTCTAGAGCCCAATATTGACACGTACGTTAAAATTGAGCACACATGGAATTAGGTAGTACAGTAAATTTTAAATAAATTTAGCATACAACTGTTACCATTTTAATATTCTTGAGAAACAGATGGGAAAGAACGACCCCGATGGGAGTTAAACTGGGCCCAAGTAAATCCTCCGCACAGAAGGCGAACGCTCTACTACTTATAAAAGTTATCTATAAATGTACAATTATTTGACAATTTCAGAATTCTTATAGTAATTTCTCGGTGTAACTATTTTTGCATTAAATATAATATACATATAAGATTATTATTCTGTAGCGTTTCTCTAATTTGACGATCCAAAAAGCATAATGATGCAATATTTGGCTTGCCATGCGAGGCACTATTTAGTTTGCCTTTGTACTATATAGATACACAATTTGAGTCTTTTAAAACATTGCTAAAATCATCTTCAAAATACATTAAAAAAAAACTAAAAATGACTAAGAATGCTTTTCAACTCTTCCAGCTGTAATATAATATTACTATAATTGCATTAGTTCTTTTTTGCTACTTATACGTTTAAGCAGAATAAATATATTTAGCAGAAGGTGTACTGTTCATAATGCGGAGTAAGCTAAGCTGATTTCGCATATAAGACAAAACCGATGTAGCGATGTAGTATTCGACGTCATGTTAGGCAATTTCTATTCTCTTTATAATTAAGCCTTTTTTTCCTTTTATTTTAAGTTGTAATATAGAAATATTATTCCAGGCAAAATTTTTATTATAAAAACTGTTTTTAAGTCTCTGAATCTTAGTAATTAATAATCACTTTTGAGGCTGACTTTACCTTTCAATAAGCATCGATATCATTTTTAACATGCATGCAGATCATCGTATTAATCGTTTATTTCTGTTATTCTACCCTCACGATATCGAACAATAAACTCCTATCAGATTAAGGGGATGTCGGAGCCAAATCAGCAAATCGTACTTTTCGGTATACGTAAAATTTACGCACCTGCTGTCGATCCCAGCGACCTCAAAATGTTCACAACAAAATTCTCTAGGGCCATTGATTCGTTATTTTAGCCGTGAGTACCTGCAACTTTTGTAATCTAAGCTAAACGAATAGGTTACCCCACTGAAACGGTGCTTGTATCAGGTGGGGATATCCTAAGCCAGCGAAAGTTTAGATTAGAATAAAAAAAGTGCAGATACTCATGGTTAAAATAACGAATCGATGGCGCTAGAGAATTTTATTGACAACCTTTTTGGACCACTGGGAAAGACAGCAAGTACGTAAATTTTACGCATACCGAAAAGTGGTTTCGAATGAGGAGCTGATTTAGCGCTGGTTTTCAGATATTGTAGTATATAAATTTTCTTGACGCACTACGCAGGTGTGAATTTCTTTTGGAAAATACGAAATTCATGATCTCACGTCTAAGATGCTGTTTCGAATGACTTTTACAAATGTACAAACTTGCAGGCGACGAATTAATGAAAATTCTAGTCTCAATACGCGTGTTGGCGAACTGTTTAATTATAGTTTCTTTAGACCTTATAGGTCACTTATCTTTAGTTATATTTTACTGTTTTATAAATGAAAATCTTTTCATAACAGAACTACTTATTAGATAAGTAAAAATTTAATTGTTTCAACATTAGAGGGATACATTGCGAGATAATGCGTATGAGAAAGTATGCGTTCCGGCCATTGAAATGCCAGTTCGAGTATTGAGACTAGAATTTTCATTCATTGGCTCTTATTAATCGACTTTAAATTCATTTGTAGTGTAACTTCGTCCCCGAGCATTCTTTTATATATATGATGGAAGATTTTACTTGTTATGTAATCATTTGAAAAATTGAAACCATCATGGTGCAAAAGCATTGCTGTCAACATCCAAGGATAAATATGACAAAACCAGTGTTTCAAATATTTATCAACAGAAATTTTACATCGAATGGTCGCAAACACGATATATACTTTCATGGAAGAAATAATGTGGCGTTATTAGTTGCGTTGCTATAAGCATTACAATTGCTTTGAGCCACAGCCATCATCGGCGCAAGGGAAAAAAGCATTTTCTGGAACAACAGTTGTATTAAGTACTGATACAAATATATTTTCTCTGCAATGATTCGCTTGCACCATAGCCTAATCTCTCGAATCAACCAGCCCCAAAGGGTACATAGTCATCTACACTCATCAACCGTAACCTCCACGACCATGATTCATCCCTCAATCCTCATTTTTTTTTTTACAAAAACCGCTCAATACCCCCTTTGATATGAGCACCGCACGTCAATATCCCATAACAATCGATCTTCTCGTTCATTCGTGCGAAATGGCGTCAGTACATTACTTCGCTCTAGCCAACACCCTACACCGCTTCAGATTGGAAACCAACGCGCTTCCACGTACACGTTCGATTTTTGCAGTCAGCTCGGTATTTCGGGCTAAAACCATCATCATCTCTCCTTCTCCCCAGCTCGTGGTTCGCAGGTTTTGCAGCGCGCATCGAACAGCAGAGAGCCGGAGAGCAGTCGGTGGCGCTGCCAAGGGGAGTCGACCCGAAGGCACCGAAAACGCCTCGGCTCTGATTGGTCCTCCCGTCTCCCCAACCCTCGCAGGCATCGCTTATAAGCGACGCACACTCTCTCTCTCCTGCAGAGCTGCCCTGCGTAGAGCAACAGTACCGACACAGTACACAAACGCCGCGTCGCCTTTGTGCGAGAGTATATACCCGACAACGGCGATGCGGAATCCATTGCAGAGAAAGGCAACGCTCGAAGGGGACCCTTCTCTCAGCTCGCTCCTCTCTCTCTCTCTCTCTCTCTGTCTCCCTCTCCTCTTCTACGCCCATACCACACGATGCAAGGCGACTCGAGCGCTACACGGAAAGTCGATGCGGTCTTTCGCGCTTCCTGTGCCAGCATCGCGAGGCAGGGATATATACGTGTGCGTCTATATACATACATCGAGCACTACTCAATTTGCTTTTGCAGCTCTGCTCGCTCTCTGCGTTTCAGGCTTCGCAATGAGAGTAGGGGAGGCGGATAGACTAGGCTTTTTGGCGAATTTTCTCTCTCTCTCTCCCTCTCTCTCTCCGTATTTCCCCTCAATAATTCTCTCCCTCTTTCTTTCATTATTTTGTTTCCCCGCGTTATACTCGCCAACGGCGTAACTTGTATAGATGTATATATATATAGGTGTATTTAATATGTATCTGACGCGGGCAGGTACAGGGAAATGAGGAGAGGGAAGAAAGGACCGAGGGCTCAATCGCGTGTGAGCTCTCTCTCTCTCCGTTTCTCTCTCTCCCGCTGATTACAGCCTTCAGCCTTTTGTGCGCTGTTGCTGCGCAGTCGGAGCGCTAGGTTGAGAGAATCCGTGGGGAGATTTTTTGATGAAACGAAGAGTGATGAGAAACGGGGAGGAAGGCTTCCGTTTTTCTTTTTTTTTGTTGATAGATTATGTCAATCTCGATGCACTAGACCTTGGGGTTTGAATATGTTTTAATATTTAGAAGTGACTTTTTCATATCCCCTTGACAAATTAATGAGCTGTGCTAGAGCCGGAAAGTTTCCTACCTTACCTACTTTACATTTCTCGAAATATATATAGATAAAGAATTATTTTTGAAAAAAAAAACAGTCGCCACCTTGGGAATGATATAAACATTACTTATTTACAGTTTAATGAAATTCCATTTCCAATTGTCAGATTTTTTTCTTCAATAATGTCAGAGACAAAAATCTCTGACTTATAAATAGAATTTTATCAAACTGGAATCACATAATGTTTACATCATTACTGGGGTGCTAGCAGAGTTTTTTCAAACATTAATCTTTATATATTGACAAATTTCGTTAAATGGAAAATCGGTAAGGTAGGTTTCTGATCCTAGGGTATGCTCTACAAGACTTTTTTCATTGATAGTTGATATGCGTTGTAAAATTATAATAATGCTTTTTCAGTAAGTGCATAAAATTTTCTCATTTTCATTTACTTAAAATGTGTATTATGAATAAAGTTTACAGAGACATTCATAGACCGAAAATATGCGATTTGTGACTCGGAATTTTGTCTAATGGGCCTTTGATAATTTCGTTTCGTAATATTGTCCTAGGGCTTTGAGTTAAGACTCGTTTAAACGTAATATATGAAAAAGAATGGTAACAGCTAACTCTAAAGTGCAAATGAAAGCTTATTATCTACACTTTTGATTTGTACTTTGTAATATTCTCTATATGTATATTGGCCTTTGTATAGTGTCAGTCCAACCATGTTTTTCATTTATTTTGATTACACGAGTCTTAACTCAAGGCCCTATGATTCACATGACAAAATCCTGACACATCATATCAGTTTTGGCTAAGAATGGCTCTATATAATGTCGTCAAAATTCGTTTTTTGGATTCCTCGGGTTCCCCTCGTAAAGACAAAAAATTATTCATATTTAAGATAAATCAGATCAACTTCACCCATACACTGGATGATGGATTATAGGCAGCGAGTACTATCATATCATATTATAAGATTATAGATCGCTCAATTACAAATATTAATTTTCAGTATGAATAAAAAAGATATCAACGAATGAAAAATGACGATTATAGCTACGGCATTCCATTAACATTGAATAAATGTCCAAAATATTAATCAATCCCTTAATTAGTATATGAATACAACTTTTATTATGGTCGCCTAGTCTCTATTAGTGTACCTAATAAAAGTTAAAATCATATTTTATTTCACTTAAAATGAAATTGTTTAAAAACGCATGTAATTTATATTTTGGCGAATCTCAAAATTAATGAGTGCACTACATGGAAGTATATTAAGACCTCGAGTAAGATATCGCGCTAAAATTAGAATCACAAAATCTTATTATCTTTGACATCGTCAAAAATGGTTATTGCCAATATTTTACAAGCTCGTGATGCGGTTACGATCACTCTCAATAGTGATTTCGCTCTCGGTTGACAAAAAATGTTTCTCAATGCCTATCCCATTTTCTCTTTTCTTCCTCAATCTCTCCCTCCTCTCTTCTCCGGTATAATGATTCCGCAAAGGATCTAAAGAAACGGCGCGCGATTCTCCCTCTCGGTACCTCGACGAATCCAGACGACCGTGTCCCAGAAGGTTTTTTGCACGCCTACGTGCACATTCGCGCTCCGCCAAAGGAAAGAGAGAGGAGAGGAGAGGAGAGGAGAGGAGAGGAGAGGAGAGAGAGAGGGAGAGGGGAAAAAAGACCGAACGGAGGGATAACGAGCACGGGAGAGAGAAGAGGGGAAATGTGTGAGTGAGAAAGCGGCTCTCACATACAAATCACAATGCGAGTATTTATGGTGTGTGCACGTATAGATGCGTTGTGTGTTTATACACATGCACACACAACACACACATATATATATATGACTAGGTTGAAAGAGTATGATGAAACGCTTATACGGTATAGCCCGGGCCGACTGTAAGAGAGTGGGGGGAGTTCCGGAGGGGAAAATCTTCTCTTTGTAAAGCGAGAGAGAGAGATGTCGAGCTCGGATCGAATATAAGGGTTGCTGTATTATAGAGAAGTGAGAGAGGAAAAGTAAGAGGACTCGCGAGAAAAAGCGTACAAAAAACAAGGAGGGAGAAAGAGAGAGAGAGAGAGAGAGGGGAGTTGTGACGGTACTATATAGTACTTTACTACCCGGGGACGGGTAGAGACACATGAAAAATCGATCGCGTTGTACAACAGTATGCCATCATACGCGAAGGAAAGAGAGGCATCCCCAGCGTGTATAACATACACGTACACGCGTGAGCGAAAATCGCGTGCTCAGCGTGTATTCATATATCTATAATGTACACAAACTAGATCGAATTATGCTTTAATTATTCTCTCGTATGGTATAGGTAGACACACACGCGCGGGTGCGCGTGCCAACATGTACAAATATCGAGGGGGAGAAAGAGAGAGAGAGAGAGAGTTCAGCCAGTGCCAGATAACTTGCCACTATAGAGATTTGCGAATGGTGCACACAGCGGCTTTTTGACGAGTATACCGCTCTGCAATACTCATACACGTGCATATATACAGGATTGAAGTACGATCAGCTATGCAAGCAGCGCAGCGAAGTGAGAAGGTGCGATAATAAGCACTGCGTTCTCTCTCCCTTTCGGGGCGAGTATAAATATATACAAGAGATCAAGGGAGAGAGAAAATGATGAGCTGAGACCGTTTTCGCAGTTTTGGGTATACGAAATGCGAATATATATATCTATGTATGTGTATAACCGAATGATTGTGCAGAAAGAAAAGTTTAAGACAGGATGAATGGCTCAAACGCGTGCTCAAATCTTACACTGCTTCTCTCTCTCTCTAAGGTCATCCACTGTCTTCCTCTTTCTGATCAGCGAGAGAGGGGAGAGAGAGAGAGAGAGAGAAAAGTGCTCGTGGTAGAGGCAAAGGGACGGATAATAATCAAAGACAGTCGGCAAAGAGAGAAGCAGGGAGTCGAAGAACGCGCCACAAAGAACAAACGATCGAGAGACGCAACGTGTGCGATTCTCTCTAACTGTGTATATATATATGTGTGTGGATATAACGAAGCCAAAGCAAATGAGAGAAGAGAACAGAGAGAGGGAGCGAGCAAGTGGTATATATATATATTGCAGTCTCAAAGTCTCAAAGAGAGAGAAAGTACGCTTTCCCGAAAAGAGCGAGAGAGCGGAGTAGCTCGCACAGCTGTGTTGTGAGCCAGGAGAGAGAGCGAGGGACCGAGTGAGAGGGAGAGACTGAGAGAGAGACGAGGGAGTGTACGTTCGGCCGATGTACTGTACAGGCACGCTCGCAAAGGGAGGGACGAAGCGGGGGGGTTGTTAAAGGCGCAGGCGATCGAGTGGGGGTAACCAACGAGGCTTCTATATACCTATATACAGTGGAGCTTCGTTCAGAGGAAAACGTATCTGCGCAATGTACCCAGTATACACGTATACTGGCACTATATATATATATATACTGTATGCATATGTATAAAAGCCTCACGAAGCCGTGCGAGTCGCGAGAACAGAGCAGGAAAAGGGGAGGGAGAGAAAGAGAGAGCGTCGGTGTGCCTTAGTGTTGGCTCTCTCTCTCTCTCTCTCTCTTCTCTCTCTCCGCTATAGTCCCCTCGGTGCTCTCTCGACGGAACGGAGCAGCAGCAGCGAAGGCTTTTTAGTTCGGCACGAGAGTTCGCATCGCCAGGGTCTCATCGTTTGCGCTCAGTACAAACCCGTCGTCGTGCGTACACAGCTATATAAACTTTTCTACCCGGTCACGCTGCCCATTTACGTGCTATACCTATATACAAATATATAACCTAAAGAGTCAGAGAGAGACAGAGAGAAAGAGAGAGAGAGAGAGAGAGAGAGAGAGAGAGAGAGACAGAGCGGCCAGCCCCCACTCTATTCGTCTGCACACTACATGCATCGCTCGAGTAGTGCATGTGCGTGTATTACGGTATAGGTTCACGCAAGCACACGCTAACCTCTAATTTCAAGCAGCGGCGCATGCTAGAATTGAGTGTGCATTTTTTTTAAAGTATATTTTTGCTACTTGTAATCTCGTGAAGTAATCAAATTTGAAGTAGGTAGTGAGTTTAGTGATATTCCACCGAGACTCTGTGCTGTGAGTGTGTTGGTATATGTTCGGCTAAGTGTCTGGTGTAGCATGGCGCGCTAGTCGCCGGTTCGTCGCCGTCGTCCCTCGGGATTGTGGACTCTAACTCGGAACAGGAGATAGAGAGAGAGAGAAACTGAGGAGAGAAAAAAACCGTCGTCGAGGCGCGTTCCTGCGATGCCGTTGCCGCTGCTGCTGCTGTTACCGAGATCGGCGCAAACAAAGGGGGACAGACCCACGGCGGCGCTCCTTTGCTAGTAGTGGTTGTTGCAGTAGTGGTGGGTTATTCCTATATAGTGCGGAGATACAGAGAAAGAGGCAGCTCTCTCCACGCCTCTGACAAGCAGATCCCGCGAACGAGTGAAGGATATAGGTAGAAGGAGAGCGGAGAGAGAAAGACTTACGAAGACAGAGACCGAGGAATAGAGAGGGAGAGAGAAAGAATGCTCTACTGCCAGAAGGAATAACATTAGGCCTACGTAGGTATACATATATATATATATATATAGATTTATTTCTATCTGTTTTATACTGTGACACGAAAATCCACAACCATTTTAATATCGATATCTCTGAGTGCATGTAATGTGATTTTGTGCGTGTAAAAAAAGGAGCGAGCAGAAGAGAAAAAAAAGTAATACCTTAGCAAGCGAGAGGAGACAAAAAAAAAAGCTTGGATAAGAGTTTGCGTCTACCTTTTCGCGAGTTTGTTAAAGCAGTAGTAGAGGGGAAAATTTATAGATCTGGAGGAAGACCGGCTTACTTTTCATTCGTACACCGACCGCTTCTCTCTCTAACTATCTCTCTCTCTATCTCTCTAACTCTCTCTCTTTCTCTCGCTTTCTATCTCTCTCTCTCTCTCACACACACACACGCTCTCTGTCTTTCTCTCTTTTTCAGCATGTGTGAAAATTCACAGCTTCGAAATATAAGGAAATTGTCAAGGGATTGATTTTGGAGCATCGTCTATTATTGTTATTTATTTGTAATGCCGCGTGCTACTCGGGCTAATCGCTCTGTACCTACTTTTTACTTGAGATAAGAGGTACAAAGTTTCGCAACGACCCTATTACCATATACTACTTGCTCACGGTGACTAAAAACCAAAGAAAATATTTTAGGCTATTGAAAAAATAGATATTTATTTTGAAATGGTAATATTTAATATATAACAAAATCTATTTGCATAAAAGAATAGAAAAACAAATGACTATTTTAAAAGAATTCTACAAGTCCACATCAGGTTTGTCCATACACGCAAAAGTGGACGAAGAAAAATGGTGCATCGGCACAGAATCCACGAGCAATAAAAGCACACAGAGAATAAAACACGGAAACTCGGCGTCTAATTGATCAGCGGCAAGAAAAGTCGTGTGCGAGGGTCTTTTAACTTCAAAAATGAAAGAGAAAACGAGATTCTCGACTTTATATTTTCCTATAGCAGTCGCAGCACACGATCCCAAGGCCTGTCCCTCCAAGCTCCCGAAGAGAGCCCCGGAGTATAAGGGCGAAGAGAGAGAGAGAGAGAGAGAAACGAAGAAAGTCGTTTCCCTCTCTCCCTCCTCCGGTCGCCCGTGTTTTATCGGGCTCCTTTCGTTTTCCTTCCTCCTTCCTTAACACTTTTGGTTTGCGACTCCCCGCTCCTATTTACATACTCTCCTCGCGAGAGAGATAGATAGATATTTGTTTATTTGCAAATTAATACAAAATTGAATTGTAACCATAAACATGGTTTTATATTTATAACAGTCTTTTTTTGAGAGAGAGAGAGAGAGAGAGTGCGAGATTAAGGGACCAAAAAAGAGGAGAAAAAACCGTCTATACTCGGGCATGGTTTTAGATGGATTCGGAGTGACAGCAAAATAGCGAGAAATACATGAAAATTTAACAGTACTTTGTATAATTCATTACATGTATGCCTTTAAATTTTAGACTCATTTTAACATTCGGTTATGGGGAAATCAATCGTCCAAGCTGACGATTTTAACACAAACGCAATGGAGCGCTTCTTGATGTTATAGCTATCTACATTGAATTTTATACTGATCAAATTAAAAAGCATACCACGCGAAAGGAAAAATATTCCTTTTTATTATATGTTTTCAAAAGTCGGATGTTACCAGTTATTAGTATTAGTTTTTCTGCAATAAAAGATGAAAAATATGATAAGATTGGATTGGCTATGTCATAGAAAATACGTGGCAACACAGCATTTCGAACTATAGATATACACGCATAAGTAAAGTGACATGTGGATGACAATGCTTTTAACCACTATTTTAATAGTAAATATAATATATAAATAATAATTAAGATACTATTACATATTGCGATTATTACCATTTAAAATAAACTGGCCACACCATGGTCGCTTTCTATTCTAATTTTTTTTTGGCGTCTCGTCTATGATCAATAGACAACATAACCTACTCGGTTTGTTTTGATATTTTTCTGTTCGCTCTATACAGACTGCCGAATGCTATATATACTCAAAGTGAGTACTTACGCAGGTTTACAAGCACAGCAAACTTTACTCGTCAGAGTGCGACGATGTCACGTTTAGCCACACAACTCGTATTGTTGAATATAATATTTTGAATATGGTAATGATAGTACTGTTAATGATTTTAAACATTATCTTCGTTATTTATAGTAAAATTAAAACTATTATTGTTTTTATGTTTGGCTTGTGTGTGTCTAATAACACAATGTTTTCCTTCTATTTTTATTTCTTGTTTGTGCTCTGCACCCACCTTTAAGCAGCCACTGAATTTTCTTTTAAATTTTCCTCATCAGCTCTTAACGATCACATTCTAGTTAAACATGATTTTCTATAAAGTTTCATTTACATACTGTAAAAGTGGTGATTCACTGTTTTTAAATGATAAAAGGTTCAACGATACTACAAATAAAATCAAGATTATAAATTATAAATTATTACTCTAATTATAGCACGATAACCCTTTTAATTGTGGAACTAGGCTTTCCTTTCGCTAGACTTAGACAACGATCATCCCAAACTTTGTAGTTTTTATGCTTTGACAAACAAGTTGGCGTTCCTTTAACAAATGATACATCCTCGAACTTCAATAATTAATTAAAAATTCTCGATGTGGCCAAAGCTAAAAAAAATTATGGCAAACTTATGGAAGCCGAGGTAAGGTGATGAAAAAAAATCTCAAAGGATTTAACCTCTCGACCTTTTGCACCACACAAGTTTTCTTCTACCAACTGCGCTAATCTTTTATTTAAATGATTATGCAATAAAGATTATCTCAGTTGATAGAAGATAAGCTTCTCGAGTAAAAGGTCGAGGGACTCCAATCAGTTCTTTTTAATTTTCGTCATCTTACCTCGATTTTCCAACAGTTACGTTAAGTTTCGGCCACATCAAGAATTTTTAATTCTTGAAGTTTGGGGATTCTTTATTTCCCAAAATAATCACACTGCCTCGACCAAGTATAAAAACTACAACATTTGGGCTATGAGTTACCTAAACTAGATTATTTTTATTCGAGAATCTACAATTACTTGGTTCTTAAAGGTATGTCGCGCGGAGCTCTCAGTCGGTAATAGAAATCTACTACACGCTCTGATATCTTAACAAAGTATAATACATATAAGGTGGCATCGTTGTATTTTAAAGATTAAAGCAAACAAGATTTGAAGTTGATATCTAGCGTAACGAGCTAATTAATATGCTTAACGGGAAGTCGGAGGAGCATAGTTACCGACGATTACAGTTTCATACTTTTTTCGTTCAACTTTTAAACAGAAATTTTTTAAAGTGTCACAGAAATATTTACATGAGTGCGCTTCGAATCTCCGGCTTATATCGTTTTCTGAGAAGACTCATATTCGTGCAAAAGGTATTATTGATGAATTTTCTATATCGGACCTTACGTTCCATAAGAATTCAGGTCATTTTATAATCGAAGATCTCGAATAAAGACTCGAATAAAAACAATATAAAAACAACAAAAGACAGAGTTTGTCAGCGAAGAAGGGGTATAGCTACTTCACCTTGGGTATGAACAATTTTTACTAATAGATTATTAGTTGTTGCAGAGAAGTAGATAATAAAATGTCATATTTGGTATCGTGGGCTGCGTGTGAAACACGTGCGGGCATGCGCTTGCGTTCGTTAGCCTCGAATGCCGCTCCCTCGACACAACGACCGGGGAAAAATGGGGAGGTCGAATTTCATTTTTCTCGGCCAATGCTCACACACATGTACACATGAATACAAGAACCTTTCCTAGGGATCACACTCTTTGTGCTTACCTGGAAGATAAGCGCGAAGAGAGAGATATACAGATTAATAATATAATTTTGTTTATAAAAAATTACAAAAATAAGAGAGAGATAGATAGATAGATATAAATTTATTTGCAATTTAAAATTACAAAAGGAGAGAAAGAGAGAGAGAGAGAGAGAGAGAGAAAGAGAGAGAGAGAGAGGTATTATTTAGATAGTAAGCTTTGTACATTGAAAAATGAAAAAAATGTGGTTTTAATGCTTGTTTTCAGGGCCTTTATTAAATTTGGAGCCTCGCAGTTAGAAATAACACGATGTCGGGCATCAGCAAGAGGACGTACTTGCGCGAGGTGAATCCTCACCTCATTTGCCCATTATGCAGGGGCTACCTGATCGACGCGACTACCGTCGTCGAGTGTCTGCACTCTTGTAAGTTTAAATCCGTGAATTTCATATAAAGCTCACGAATATTTCGTGAAATCTGAGTATTTTATACTGTTTTTTGACGAGCCTGTGCGTTAAATTATGCACATATTCCAATCAAAACAGGTATATTTGCATTTGCATCTGCATTTTCACAAACGTAGTTGAGTTTTAAGGAATAACTTTCTCGACACTATCCATTTATCAATAGCCCATTGCTGACGTATTGAGATTTAAGATTAACTAAATTGGTGAATGCTCGAAGAGTTCAATTAGTTATGTGCTTTTCTAATACGATAGATTAATTATTAGGAAAGGCATCAGTTTGTTTCAACTCGTACAAAATTTTCTTCCTACTTAGCACGAGCTTTATATTCATACAGAAAAGAAAATTCGCATGGATCGCAAGTTCGAGAAACTCGACATTTTTTGCGTGGGTTGCACCACACTGGGTGTACTCGAGGAAAGACAAGAATGAAAAAATTCAATGTGGCCTATTTATTATTAAAAAATTATTAATAAATTAATAGTTTACGCTAATGCATCAAATTTTTAATCAAATTCTTCAGTTTTCGTTAAGATGCGCCATCTTTTATTTATAATAATGAAGTATCTTTTGCAGAAATAGATGAAATTCATCTTGATAAAAAAATATTTTTTAAATATTAATAAACACTTCCCTATATTAGTGCCCAAAAGTTTATCAAACTTTTTTCACAACTTTGATTTGATTTATTCTGTAAATTAATCATTTCGTCAAAGTAGCTGTAATATCATTAATTAAATGAATTTATCATATGTTATAATTTTGTTTATTACCGTTTCAGTTTGTCGGAGCTGTATACTGAAACATTTGCGAAAAGATGCTCAGTGCCCGTCATGCAAGGATTTGCTCAACACTGCCAAACCGAATATCAAGTAGGTCTACAAAATTCATATACTTCTTATTTCCCGTTTCAGTGCACGAATGACAATTGGCTAGAATTTCATTTCAAGTTTTTCGATTTTCTTGTCTGAAACCAAGTAGTTTTGAAATAGTAAGTTTCGATTCTAGTGCAATAAAGTAATTTTACAATTGTTTAAACGTTTGCGCATGAGCGAAGCGGGTGTGAAAAGGCCATAAGGGGGTGAAATCTATTTTCCGTTCATATATCGAACCGTATTTTATGACACAACGTGTGATAATCAAATTAATTATTGAAGAAAAATATAAATAATGTTATAAATTGAAAATATATATGAAATGTTATGACAAAATTGTCTTCTCGTTCTAGTCTTAAGATTTAGATTTTAAGTAAGTTTCGATCTGTAAGTGTTTTGCACTATCTCTGTTTTGTTTAAACGGAGAAAGTCGTAAATCACTTACCAAAGAATTAGCTTTTTAGTTTTTTTTTTAGTTTTTAAGTATTTATGTATGCCGGACCAGCGAACAGGAATTTGTTTCCCTCTGCTGGATTACCTTTTGTAATGTAATGTACTTACTCTGGTTAAATAAATAAATAAATAAATAAATTAAAAAGACTATACATGATACTGCAAATTCACATTTTTGACATTTTGTTTGAATTAAATTGGGTTGTATAAGGATCGAATGAGAGGTTCCAATTTCTAACTAGTCTAAAATAGATACTATGGAATAGATATTCGAGAATTGAGTCGGATAGGCCGATATAGAATTCTAAATCAGTATATACTTTTGCTTAACTATAAAACAATTTTATAGTTTCGCTTAATAAACTGAAAAGATGTTATCGTTAAAATATTATATTGACCTATAATATTATGTAAAATGATAATTTCGATATATTAATGTTTTTTCACATTTTCAGAGCGGACAAAGCATTGCAGGATATAGTTTACAAATTGGTGCCAGGCCTTTATCACAAAGAAATGCGGAAAAGAAGAGAATTTTACAGCAAACATCCCGAGCACGGTACGTAATTTCATCTGCTTCCATGGCTAAAAAATGTCCTTCTAGTCTTTCTACTTCCTTTCTACCAACACGATTATAATTTCGAGACATCGAGTGCAGCTCCATAATACATATCAAAAGATTTCATGGAATATATTGTGCACTGGATCTTTCGAGGTTTCGCAAAAAATTATGCAACAATTACAAAACAGTAGAGCAAGGAATGATTTGTCAAAATTTTATATTTTCTTCAGCAGGCTAACAAAATTCTTTAAAGAATAAAAAAGCCATTAATTCGAATAATACATTCGCCGCCAGCGCTTTAAAAAAGACCCGCTATATCCGTCCGTCGCAATAGTATAAATAATCAAAGTATCTATATAGTAGGAATAATTTGATTCGTCCCAAGCTCATAAATGAAATAGATTATAATCGATTGCAGGATTCGCTACAAGGCTGAACCATCTTGGCGGTGGTAAGCTCTTAAACGAAAATAGAAACATTTTTTTTTCTGTCCACGAAAGTGGCGACAAATACGGTATACCGATTTGTTTGGAATGAAATCATTAAGCCGAATATGATTTTTTCTTTTACTGACACTTTTATATCATTTCTTGTATTCTTCACGAGTGCGCTATATATACATACAAGGCCATTTTGTTTCAATTTTACGTTTGTCTGCATTTTCGTTTCATTTTGCTACATACATATATATTACATATGTTTATACTGTACTCAGAGAGACCTGGCAACCGTTTTTTTCTTTTGTTCGATGTACGAATGATTTGTGCAGAATCCGAATAAGGAATTTCTGCTGAAAAATAAATAAAATTCTTGCTAACGCAGTGTTTTCTTTCTAGTGTCAATAGAACAGATTTGCAAGTTGTGTGCTTACAAGCAATTGTTACTTTTTCTTTTAAAATTATCGTTAAATGCACATTCGTGCATTTAATGATAAATTCCACTTATTTAATATACACTGTAGCTATTGCTCATTGACACATTGTTTATGATGGGTTGTTCACTGTTTACTATTTACACATGTAGGCACTTGTATTGAAAATTATCCAAAGCTTTGAAGTTGAAAAAAAAAATTATTACCATATTTGATTTTTTTATTATATTTGAAATTTATCGTAAAAATTACGGTTGTTTTACGGTAACCATAGACATTTTTGTCACGACGGCATTGTTATAATAAACATCAATAAATTTTACAGTGTTAAATTTAAATTTAATTCAATTTTGTACACTTTGTACAAATTATAAAAACAATTTAAAAATTATAAAATGATTAGAATTAGATTCAAACAGACGGTTATGCATTTTTATTATCAGAATGTTCTCATGGTAAAAATTGTAATAGAAACAAGAGAAACTGCTGAATTTTAAATAATTTTTTAACAAATTATATTACTTATTATGGGGATGTGAAAATTACCGTAGACTTTAGAATAATATTACTTTTTCCTACAGTAAATGTTTCAATATCAGTGCAATCATAGGAAATCTACAAATTTGTAAAATATTTTCAATACAAGTGAATAGCCCCTCGCACGTATACACGCTAAAGAACCACATCGATTTGAATGATCACAAATTATACAACAGCAAAAAAACAAAAAAAAAGAACAAAACCTTTTGTAATCGCAAAAAAATTCACTAACTATCGTAATCGATCCACAGCCGATTCAGCGACACCGGAACAACGAGGCGAGGACGTGAGCGGTAGGTTGATATTTGCACCCGAGGACGCAATCAGTCTGAGTCTGGAATACCTCCCAGTCGGTGCGGATCCGTTGACGCTACTTTCGAACAGCGGTAGTGAGAGTGAATCCACCGTTGTGATCAAGCAGAAATCAAGCAGCGCAGTCGCCAACCGCCGCTACTTGCAATGCCCAGCCCTCGTCACCATCGCCCACCTCAAAAAGTTCCTCGGTCTCAAGTACAGCGTCGACTTGACCAGGTACAACATCGACATCTGCCACAGACGTGCACCGTTACCTGAACACTGGACCCTCATGGACGTTGCTTACATATTCGCGTGGAAACGAGTAAGTGAAAATATTTCAAAAGTATTTCATTCCGTCAGGCCAACAAAATTAAACGAGAATCTACACATTTTAGAACGCCCCAATAAGGTTCTTTTACCGCATAACGCAAGAGGAGCAACAACTTGAAGCACCACCTAACGACAGGCCGTCCACGCCTGGACTCGGTGCAACGCAGCCCATTACGAACGAACAAGCCAATGAACCCGCAGAAAAGAAGCCACCTCCAGATCACGAGGGCGACGTCCCAAAAAAACCGCTCGAACAGGCTTCGACCATTGCTCAAATTCGGCCACCTCAGCAGCAGCAAGCATCGCCTTTAAAGACCAGTGGACCAAAACTACCTGAAAAAACTCAGGAATTACTAGCTAAACGAACACCTCCGTTCAATAGCGTTAAGGATAACGCGAATGCTGCGGAGCATAACACGAGCAATAAACCAATAACGATTTCGAAGCACGAGGAAGCGATGAAGCAAGTTAAGAGCCCCATCAAAATCATGAAAAATTCAGACGGGCGTTACCAGGTGTTGCGCAGTCCCAACGTCCCATTGCGGGATAACAACAGTAACACCAATACCCAGGATTCGCCACCAGTCAACAAGAGCTTACCACCAGCACCAGCGACTCAAGCGGAATTCAGTGTAGTGAGCATAGGCGATAACGGCAACTCAAACGGCGTAAAAATCAAATTGAAACAATGTCCACCGGGCATAACTAACACAAGCAGCAGCAGTTCAAGTTCGAAGCCCAAGGTTATCAGCAACGTACTTCTCAGGAATTCTGTGCAGGCTGATAAGGCGAATAGTCTAGTCGAGCAGATGCAGGACTTACAGAAGCAAGAGAAGCAGAAGCGCAAAGTGACTTTTATGGATGTTGATTCGGCTACGAAACAACGGCAGGAACAGCAACAACAGCAGCAACAGCAACAGCAGCAACAAATCAAGAAACCAGTCGAGCAACAAGACAAAAAGCAGTTCCTGCAAAGTTTCAGACTGGCATCCAAGCAAGGAACCGCCATCGCTGTTCAAGCCAACGCTCAACAATCAGAACAGGAGACTACCAAAACGGCTACACCGGAGAAGGAGAAGGATATTTCGATTACAGCTAGCGTAGAAGCTCAAACGAAGAGCCCTGATACTAATAAAAAGTCAAACAACGAGGAGATGGTGAATAAGAGGAAACGTTCAGTCGAAGTCAAATCTAACTCGACGAACATAGCAGATCGACTTGCCGATTCGAAACAATTGGTTGGCAGTGAAAATGGCTCTTCACCAACGATTACCAGCAGTAATGAGCAGCAGCAGCAGCAGCAGCAGCTGCAGCCAATCGACGTGTACGCATTTCCTAACGATCCGCCATCAGTAGTGCCAGCTGGAGCTGTTAAGAGAAAGTGTCCACCAGGACTGCCGATATTCGAGGTGCGTAAAAAGCAGCCAAACCAGTCCGGAAAAAGAGCCGGTGTAAACACAGCTAGAGGTGGCGCGGTCAAGTGCTACAGAAATCAATCGACCAAGCCAGTGGTTTATGCGAAACCCCCTCCAAGTCCTGCAAGAGTAAGTGTTTTTCAAGAGTATACATTATATATAGTAAATTATAATTAAATAACTAGATAGTAAAATAAAATTTTGTATTATTTTTTGAATCTTTTCATTCTGAAAAAATGACACAATAATCTAATAATTTAAATATTACTAAATAGCTAATTTAAAAATAATTAAGCATGTATTACAAGGATATTGATTTTCGCATTAATGAAAATTATTATCTAGCCTCTACAGAACATGCCGAATCCTGTTGGGAATGTTGCAAATGTGAACGCTGGTATGACTTCACCATCATCAGTTAGTCCTGCCGTTAGCTCAACATCTGCTAAAGGCACAGCGCCATTAATTTCGAACGATACCCGAAATCTTCTGGATGGATGTGGTCTTAACATACCGGCGAGTCTAAGCATAACCCTAACCGCACCAAAGTCTCCAAGTCGCGGCACCGATCCCCCGCACGAGATTCGCAGCTCAAAAGATGCACACAATCGCGACAATGACAAGCTAAATCCGAGTATCACGCTAAACGATAAATCCGTAGATCCACGTGTGTTGAAAGCGCTAAAAGCCGGCCAGATTCGTATGCCCTTGGCCAACGCTAAAAGCAAAGGTAGACCATCATCATCAGCTGATCAGGGACCACCTGCTAAGAGGAAAATGGAGGAGCCAACCTCGCAGCAAACTCGAAATATTTTAGATCTCAGTGGGACCAAGAAGATGGAAGCCCATCCGCTTAGAATTCCTACGCCTCTTGGAAAGTTCAAAGTGAAACCTCCAAATTGGGTGAGTCAGAAAAATATTTGTGGAATTTCAAATTATCTTCATTTAAAGTTAACGTAACGACATTTATCATTAGGCCATTACTTTCGTAGTATAGTTCTATGCAATATATTTTAACCCTTACACAAATTCTAGTGGATAAGCAGAAGTATTTATGTCGAAATTTTTATTTCAGTCTCAGATTAACAGCCCGAAAGGCGGTGGCAAAGAGGACGCTTCTAACTACTCAGCTAATGGTCAGGTGGTGACCCTAACAGGCGGTCAAAGGTTCTACCGCGCACCTCCAGGTTCGCTAACTCCGGCGGTTCACCGAATCAACGACATTCCAACGCCAACTCGCGCTCCAGTCTATGCGCCCTGCTTCTCCAGTAACACAAACGTAAATCGCTCACCCGCTAATCTCTCCTCGGTCTTTCCTAGCTTGCAGAGCCTTTACGCCCTGAGTCAAGCGCCCAGTCTCGAACAGTTTCACATGGATTCGCGTGTGCGACTCGCTGCCGCCGCTGCAGCGGCTGCTAAGGAGAGCAATGCGAATCCCGGCACCGCAACCAGCAGCAAAAGTCATTTAGCCGCCCAGTGTGCACCGGTTAAGCCGGCCAGGTCAGCTGCTGGATCCTTCGCTGTGCCCATTGCCAAGCAATCCGTTTCCGTAAAGGTCAGCAGCAATTCTGTCAGTAAAGCTAATGCAGCGTCGACTGTTGCTAATGGTGAGACGTGCACGATCTCTTCTGATTCGACTGCAGTTGAGCAGAAGTCGAGAAAGACCGACAATTCTAAAGAAGGTGAATATTTACCTAAAGCAATTTTATCATCAGATTAAGATTAACAACGATATGGATTTGTCTAATCTTCGATAACTAACGATTTATTTCATATATTTGTAGCACAAGTCAAACCAGATTTTGAGCAAAGCGAAAATTGCGCATCTTCCACAGAGGAAGCAAATTCTCAGCAAGGAGCAGCAAGCCCCAGAGTGTCATCAACAGCTTCTCCGTCTCCACCGCCTAGTGTCAGCGAAGCTGTTGGCAGCGGATCAGAAAAGAAATCAGCCACTTCCAAATCCGAGAAACATCAGACAGCAT
The DNA here is from genome assembly GCA_900490025.1 of Megastigmus dorsalis. Lineage (NCBI taxonomy): Eukaryota > Metazoa > Arthropoda > Insecta > Hymenoptera > Megastigmidae > Megastigmus > Megastigmus dorsalis. Next base: position 189,362 of record UELU01144896.1, read on the forward strand.
CTGGTCTCGAAGTAACTAGTAGCAACAAATCGCCGGAAAGTCCAGATTCAAGCTCAGTGGTAACAGAAAGCAATCTAATCGATAGTACAAAATCTGGTGTGGAAAAAAATGGCGATGCATCACCCACGAAAAGCGCTGAAACCAAGTCTTTGAATGACGAGCAGACGAGCGACGCAAAGCCAAGCAAGAAACTTGAAGCTAAAGAGTTTAAAAAACCTATGACATCTGAGGCCTTGCAAAAGAGATTCTTAGATGCATTTCCATCGAATGAGTGGGCAAACAATCCCATCGCTGCCGAACAGTTCGGGAACTTTTTAAAGAGCCTATCGTCGATGCAAGCTGAAGCCCAGTCAAAGAATGCCAAGGGGACTGAATAAGATTGAAGGATCTTAATCATACTGAACTTTTTATTTGATTTAAGAAGTATAAAAAGTATTTATGCACAATTAAAGCAACGTTTAAATAATGTTGAAAACAATAAGTATTTTGTTTCATATTGGTGTTATTAGTAAAAGTTGAGCTTTTGCTCACAAACCTCGAATGTGGTAGGAAAAATTAACGAGGAGAACAAAGTTCACAAAATCTAGCTACATCACTGCCAAATTTATACCAAGTTTTGTTACTTCTAGTCGTCATATGCATCTCCGTACAAGAGATACTCTTGAATGATCGGAGTAATCATGACTGACTTGGGAATATTTAAATATAATTGTGATAGAGGTTCTCTGTACTTGAAAATAGCAATTTTTATACTTTACAGTGATAATGCAAATAATAATATACATAAAATTAATCATTGACCAGTTATTGAGTCTAGAAATTTATATTTTTGAACACGCCGAATATCAATCGATAGTCAAATATAGTCTTTATTTTTAAATTCAATAATATGGTCAATAATACGAAAATATCGTATTGAATATTTCTTCAGGGATCTTTTTGAATGTCATTTACAACATTAAAAAAAAAAACCCTGAAACAGGGAAAAGTGTCTACAATGATGATAATTTGATATATTAACTTATAAATGCATTAAACGAGAGCTTTAATGGTCTTTGCCATAAAATGTATCCATATAAACTACAGTATTCTTATGAACATTACTAAGTTTGCTTATAGTGAGGATGTAGGGGAATAATATATGACAAGTTATTTCAATTATTTTTGGCCTTCTAAACATTTTTTCTTTTTGAACGAAAAATTGTTTTTGTAAAAAATACTTATAAGTTTAAGTATTTGTAAGTGAATATTTGTAAATTTTTAATCTCAAAAGTCTCCAGATTCTTAAAATATTGGAGAATCAAGATTTGTTCCTTTAATTGTAGTCAACAGCAATGTAGTTTTGTTTGCAGTAATTGCAGTTGTATTTGGTATTGTTAAAGCTTTAGTTAATATCTTAAGTTTTGTTAAATGAATTTGCTCGTACACAAGTTGTGGAGTAACAGCTAGTTGCATTTTCTGTTGCTAGCTATTGGTGTAGTCTATAAAATATTTTCAATCATGGAAAAAACCTAATTTTTCTTCTAGCCAAAGTTATAATTGACTTAAAGTTCGTATTGCCATGTCCAACTTAGTGTACGAGATGCAAGTTAATTCGAATGTATGTACTTCTATAAAATAGTTAATTTTAAGTATTTTAGTTTAAGTTGTACATATTTTGATGGATGAAACTATGTAATAAGTACAATTTTGTACTAAAAGAAATGGCGTTGAAATGTTCTATTTTACTACAAACACAACTGCAGTCAGGTCAATCACGTGTACAAGCTATACAATTTTTTGCTTACCTTTTTTATGGAAAAGAATAATCGTGCATACTTTGTAAAAGCGATAACAATGTACAATACCGAATAAATATATCGTATTCCTATAACGATTTAATCTAAAAAATTATTTTCTTCAATTGTTTTTAAAAACTGGTCTAGTAAAAAATTTCTCTCCAAGTAAGTACCTAATCAAAGTATTTTATATATCTACCTACTATCATTCTTCTAAGTATAAGTTTACAAATGTACAGAAAAAAATAGATTCCATTAAATTAACGATTTTTTAACTATTTATTTAATTTATAATTTGAAATTCGTGCCTAAATTGCAGGGATTGATCTACAAAAACTCATGAAATTTCGGGTTTGAATAGAATTTAAATATAATATTTTTGATAATATTTGATATTTCAAAATCAATTGCCCACTTTTATAAATAATTTACTATTCTTGACCATGACTTGTAGTTTCGTTGCAATTAAAGCAAATAATAGGTAATAATAATTAAAGTTTACAGATATTAATAAATGAGTATACATGTGAAAAAAACCTTACTTATCAATTATAGGATGGATATCCTGGTAAATCTGTTTTTAGTCACATAAATTCTTTTAAAAACTAAAGGTTGATAATAAAAACTTTTCTTTTCAAATAAATTAGATTCTTTTAATACATAATCTATTCTAAAATATTCATATTCGAGAACCTAAAATTTCGAAACTTTTATTTTTATTTAAACTTTAAAATTTATAAGTACCCACTTACCAAATTCAGCATTGTCATATTAACCATTAAACTAAAGTCTGCAGATTTACGCCATATACACCTGATAGACCGATGTCCGATACATGTTACTTGATGCACCAACTAATTTATGCTATGCAAATTAACAAACGGTAACAAAAAACGTGCTTGGCCATTGAGAAAGGATAATTTGAAATTACCACAATCACACGTAAAATACTAGACGTCGATGCTCGTGGCAGGCACCACCAATGGTTCAACGGAAAAGCGAGAGATTCTCCAAGAATCGGTTAATATTGGACGAGCGACCGAACGCATGCGCAGTAACGTATATTCCCCTTGATCTTCCTCCAGAGTCTCGAACTCTCGACGGCAGAGTCGCTACGCAACACACTCGCGTACATATAATACCGTTTTCTTTTTGATCGCGACCACTGTGTGTGTATTTTTGTCATGTTTATACCCGCGATCGAGCATCGGCTATTTCTGAACGAGGAGGATCGCAAAATCATTAAGCTGCTAGTCAGCCGATAGCCTCAACTAACCATCCTTCAATTAACGTCAATGTTTTTACTTGAGCACCGTTGCGGGGGTGTAGTGCTGATAGTGTCGCGATCACTGTTCATGTCATATCTCGATTTTTGACATGTATTGGGCGGAGCGATCAACGAGCTAGCAGCAGTGGTGCAGTGAAAAATATGGATTGAGAAATGCCAGGTGTAGGGCTTTCCACGTCGCGAAGCCGATAACGATAAAGTCCGTGGCATTTAGAGGCGAAAATGCTGCGATTTTTGTCGAGGCGCCGGGCTCGCAGCGTCAGCGGTCAAACGACGTCTTCGCAGATAAAAAATCAGCGCCTACTCAGCAACAAAAACGTTGTGCAATGCAGAGTCATTTTACTGGATGGAGCCGATTTGCCCATTGAATTATCGGTGAGAATTCTACTTCGTTGTAATCTGATTTTTGGAAAACTACATTTTCTCTTTGTTGAGACTTTCCTCTTAAACTGCTTTAATTTTTGTCACATGCAAGAATTTTTCTTATTTTCTATTTCTCTAAGTCAATTTGTATTTTTATTTTAGAAAAAAGCATTAGCAAGCGATTTATATGAGCAAGTATTTTATAGTTTGGACTTGATAGAAAAAGACTATTTCGGACTGCAATACACCGATAGCAACAATGTGCAACACTGGCTTGATCCGACAAAGCCAATAAAGAAACAAGTGAAAAGTAAGTAGGACATTGTTGATTAAAATAATTTTATGAGCAAAACATTGAAAATTTATATCTGTATGTAAATTAAATTATTTGTCTAATGAAATAATTTTATTATTTTTAGTTGGGCCGCCCTATACACTAAGATTAAAAGTTAAATTTTACTCGTCAGAACCAAATACATTGAGAGAAGAATTGACACGATATCAATTTTTCTTACAACTAAAGCAGGATCTTCTTGAAGGAAAACTTCACTGTCCTCAGCAAACTACAGTACAACTTGCTGCATTGACTTTACAATGTATTTAGTTCTTTTTTTTACACTTATGTAACAATATATTGTTTTATTTAATAGATATTAATTTTAATTTATTTGATTTTTAAGCTGAACTCGGTGATTATGACCCTACAGTACATACCGCAGCAACTGTTTCCGAGTTCCGTTTTGTACCAGATCAAACTGAACAATTGGAGTTAGAAATTTATGAAGAGTACAAAAAATGTTCTGGACTTAGCCCAGCTCAAGCGGAATCTGCGTACCTGAGCAAAGCCAAATGGCTAAATATGTATGGTGTGGATATGCACACAGTTATGGGAAAGGACGCTTGTGAATACTCTCTTGGTTTAACACCAACGGGCATTTTAGTTTATGAAGGAACCGAAAAAATCGGCCTATTTTTCTGGCCTAAAATTGGACGATTAGATTTTAAAAAGAAAAAATTAACTCTAGTCGTAGTTGAAGAAGACGACGAAGGTAAAGGTGAACAGGAACACACATTTGTGTTTCGATTATCTAACGAAAAGGCTTGTAAGCATTTATGGAAGTGTGCTGTGGAGCACCATGCTTTCTTTAGATTGCGTGCACCAGTCAAAGGTGCTAGTGGTCGACAAAACTTGTTTCGTATGGGCTCTCGCTTCCGTTACAGTGGCAAGACTGAATTTCAAACCACTCAATTAAATCGGGCTCGGCGTACAGTGCAATTTGAACGAAGACCAAGTCAACGTTATGCTCGTAGACAAAGTCATGTTTTACGAGATAGGCAACGTCAAGTACAGGACCAAACACCACAGCTATCATCTGGTAAAAATGTTGCCTTCAATTTAATAAAAATAACTTACTCTTATTTAGGACTTTCATATAATTTTGAGACTTATTATCAAATTCAAAAGAAGATAATAACATTGAAATAGATACTGGATTTATTTTCTGTGAAATTAAAATATAGTATAACTTTATTAAATTTATAATTGATTGTTTTAACAGCGGAAGAGGAACCACTCGAAAGGCAGCCAAGCAGATGTAGCAGTACAAAGTCTTCTTCTGATGCTAGTAGTATTCAAGGAACGTCGTCACCTTTAGTAGACTCACTTCTTAAATCTCTAGCTAAAGAACAGCAGCCTCTTGAACCAAGAAATCAAACTACAGTAGCAAATAGTCAAAAGGATTTAGAGACAGTGAAAACAAGTTTGACCATCGATAATGTGATGGGTCCACCTTCAACACCAGTACCCAATAATCAAATACTTGGTGCGACTGCACTGACACCTCGTACGCCTATTCCACCAGAATCTTTGAAATGTAATATCCTAAAAGCAAAGACTCTTGAACAAGGAAAAAACTCAAACTTGGTTTCTATTTCGACGGTTGAGACAACACCTGTTGCTGATAAAGCGCAAAATTCTGGTGAAGCCGCTACGATAGTCTCGGTGGTGAGTATCAAAGTATGTGCGCCTAAAATCACTTTATTTTGCTGCTATTAAAATATATTGTTTTGTTTTTTGCAATCACAATTGATGTCTTAAAATTTTATGTTATTGCTTGGTGTGGCTAGTTTAAGGAGTGGGTATACACCTTGAGCTTTAAGACTCAAAATCTAATCTTATAACTACATACATTTATTTTCTGTAATTAATTTCAGTTAAAAGAAATAGATTCACATTAAATTTTACGAAATAATTGATATTGAATAAAGTATCAACTCGAGGTGTTCATACCCTTTTTACATGTTGTTGCTTTTCTGCTTCTCCTGCTATCTAGGGTGGCGACAAACTAACCCTATCTGTAAGTGGAACGTCAACGAGCCCTTCACCTGTCGACGATGCCGTTACCGTTACACATTTTTCTCTCGATAGCTGGGGAAAGATTCAGCAAAAGACCACTCCGTTTAGTTCAAAAGTGACTAATCGATCGCAAAACCCATTCAATCCATTTACAAATAATACAAATACAGATGAATCAATCACCAATAACGTTGAAGAAGTAGTTATGCAGGAAGAACCTAAGGCTGTGGTACCAGTGATACCAGTAATGCCTGTGGTGATCCCAGAGGAAAAGAAAGTCAATACAAATCCTTTCATAGACTCGAATCCATTCTTAGGATTGCTCAATCCCTTTGCTACTGATTTAAGCCCGACTCCAACTCCGAATCCTAAAACGCCGGTTATAGAGGAGGTACCTGTTGAGGATAATATAGATGCAGGATGCGTCAATGGAACGAGAGTTGTGAAGACAGAGGAAATACAAACGACAACAACTACCCTAACACACAAAGTAAGATTCACTGCTTGCGCAAAATTTTTTTCTTTTATCTCGTTTGGTTGTAGCACATTTTTGCTAGTAAATAGTGAATTTTTCGTCTTGTGAGTTTTTTCGTATATTATTATTATGCAATAAAATTTCTTTGAAAAAAACAAATATAAATATTTTTTTTTCAAAGAAAAAATTTAAATAAATTTTAAAATTACATTGATCATGACATTTCTTAGAAATATAGCTAAAATTAATTAATAAATTCGATATTGTTGGTACTAATTTACTACTTTCATAAATATTTCAATGACTATCATTAATTTTTCTGAATAAAATAGTGTGTTATCTATTTTTTGTAATTGCCAAAATTCGTAATATCGATTAACGCATCGAAAATTATAATGTAGCATTGAATTTGCTAATAGGTTGAGCGTCGCTAATGTATAGGGGTTTGTTATCCTAAACGCCAATTAGTATAATTTTACATATATGTATTTAGAAAAAAATTATCATGTTAATTTATACACTTTCACATTAGTCTAAAAGAATATGGCCATACATGTCCATGACCACCGGTGGCTAATATGGCCCCTGTACGTAAATATTCATGACCATATATGGCTCAGGTGGCACTCAACCTGTTAAAATTAATATCATACAAAATTTATATTTTGTTTCTAATTTATTTTAAACAAATTACTATATTTAATATTTGTAACAGGATGATGGACCAGCTGCATCAGATATTAGTCCCTGGTTGGTTGCGGATCCAGCTCAAGCACCAACAACTTCTCAGAGTCCTGCAAAGCACACTGTAATAACTCGTAAGACAGTCATCACGACCCAATTGTAGATCTTACGAGGTCCCAATGAGTTTACCTGTTAGCATAACGTAAAAAAATACGCGACATAGTATTACTATTTATAACAGAGTTGCTGAATCTATTGTCAAGTTTGAGCATTGCATCCAACGAAGGCATGTCAGTATTGCTACAAAAACAGGAAGCTATTTCTGCCGTGCTGAACGATTTTTCCTTACCGGTGCTACCGCAGTTTTTTTTTTAACTATAATTTTACTGTTTCTTTGTAGATAGATATTGTAATATTCAAAAGTGAAGCTACAGCAAATTTTTGAAAAATTTTCAGGCTTTGGTGGATCGTGTGCCATGTTTCTTGAAAGGCAGTTCTTATAATAAGAGCGAAAGAAAAAAAAATTTTTATAACTTTTAAAGTAACTGTGATGCCATCATATCTACGACTAAAAACAACAAAATTTCGTATTTATACGAATTTTTTTCCTCATTAATAATTAATTTTGAACTCTTTAAAAGACTGGAGTTTCTACGTTTTTAGAAAAATTTATTACACGAGAAAACGTGGCCTGAGAAGAAATTTTTTATACCACTTGCCACAAGAAAAGTTGAACGTGCCTTATATATAAACTTGTACTTACGTTGGTGCAGCAAAGACTGTTTTCCATTTTTTACCAAGTAAAAAATCATCATTTTAAGTAAGGTAGTGAGATTAGTTGAAATATAAAGCGATAATGAAGTTTTTGAAAAAACTTCTTTCCACAACGATAAAATCGGCTTAGAAAATTATTTTAGGTATATGTAAATAAAGATTTGAAATCACTTGAGGTAAAATTTCCGTACATTTGTCACAGTATTAAAAGAAAATATTTTACAAATATGTACTTATTATTGTATTTAAATAGTATGCTTAATTGCTTTTTGACCAATACATTCCCGTTTTGATCTCTGTAGTCAAATTTAGCCAGCCAATTGATACAGAAACGACTCGCTCATAGTCATTGCATTTATTAAATACTCGTGAAAATACTACTTCCAATGTAACATTTATCACTAATTTGCGTGATTAGCACCAACTATATGTATATGGTAATAAAAAGCAACCGCAATATTTGAAATTTTTATGTGCATTGTTATAAAGTTTTATTATATTATGTAAATTGCGGCCTTATAAGATATATGTAATTATATATATCACAGATGTTGAATAGATTTATGTAAACACAAGATGCCTTATATATATATATAATTATAACGAGGAAAGTCACACCTTCGCTTTTTGTTCCACTGCTTTTTGAGTATTTGTATGTTTTGAATCAATGATTCGCTTAAGCCTGCCTCCAGATTTTTTTATTTCGAGATTATGCAATCTCACATAATTAATGTAAAATGTATGTTTTCATCGACATTATACTTAAGTGTCGCGCTTCATGGGCAATTTCACATGAATTTTTAATGCATATTTTTATTAAACAATATTAATTTTCCTTTGCAGACATAAACGAACATTTTTTTGGTGGTCATTTCATCTGAAACACATCGACGAATACAAATTGTAAAAATTATGTATGTCTTTCATTTGTCCTAATAAAAGTAGACAATAATTTTATACATTTCGTTTATTTACAAGTATTAACGAAAACTATCACACACTATGTTTTGATATTCGTTTTGTATAAATAACCTTATGTGCCTAGCGGGCCGAAAGTACCACTTTCTCTACCTGTGCCTGTTCGAGAATGTTGTGTTTTCGTCCTCGATAGGGAAAAAAATATACGCTACTAGGGAGAAAATTGACCAGCCCAGACTTCGTGTTTGCCACAGATTTACACAAGTTCTGGACTGTCGCAAGTTTTTTCCTCCCTAGTGGCGTAATCTACTATTTTTGTCATATTTTCTACTTGTCTTTCTTAAAAATGTTTTCTTTTTTTTTTTAATTTTAGTTGCAATATAGAATTAGTATATAAAAAATACGATTAAAATGTGTAATAAAAAAATATAATATTATATATTATGAATGTAAAAACCGCTTTATAAAAACAATATTTATACCTAAAAACTTTTGTTAATAAATAGTGTAGATATTATAATTCTCTCAATTATTTATTTATTTATTTTATTTTATTTATTTACGGGTGTAACCCTATTTTCATATAAAGTCCTGTCAAGAGATAGAACAAATATTAACAATAGGTGACGTAATATATTTAAATCAATAATGCTATATTTATTACATGTAAGTAGAAGCAGACGAGTGTAGAAAGACTTGATGATCAATCATTTTTTTCATCTTCTATTTTTTATGCTTCAAATAATGATGTAGATTTCGCGCGTCTGGTATAAAGATTCCATTTGATTCTAAGCTCGCTGGGAAACCCCCGTGGTCAAATAATAAATAAAAGCTATGTTAAGATTTCAAAGAATGATTAATAAATATTAACTATTGGAAAATTCTTACATTTTTGTTTTTGATTTAAATAAATCATTGAACTCAAGTAATCTATTGTAAATTTTGGTTTTTTAGGCACGACCGCTACACGGAAGTGCCTTATATTTTCACCATCGCGAAAAATGAAGCAGCTCAAAAAGTGGGATATTTAGTCAAAAAACGAGGCCATTTTTAGTTCGATGTAATAAGTCGTTAGCTTCTCTCATCTCTGTTTGCACTACTTACATGAGTAAAAGATCAAAAAGCATAAGTTCGATATGAACGCTACTGTTCACAGTTCAACATAAGAATGATCACAACTGTACTATTAAGAATAAATATAATTGTTACAGTTAGATAAATAGCGATAAAATTAAATGATTACGGTTTAATTGGAATCAATGCTTCATAGATTCGTAAACAAAATTTAAAGGTACTAAAAGTACGTAAGTGAAGTGAAAAAGTTATATCTTATACAAACTAGTTACATTTTGAGCTATTTTGAAATCTATTAAATGTAATGTGTTTGATGAAATGAAAGTCTTCATAGCTGATTATGCAAAGTTGCGCTTATTTCCGGTAATCCCGGCTAATGCAAATTGAACTTAACCCAAGCTGTCCTGAGTTCATTTTTACCATCAAAAGAAGTCCTCGTGGGTCGGACACACATTGGCGGTTTTACTTGGAAATTAATATACAGGGATTTTGAGGTCGCTAATTAAAAATCCATTGCAAGTAAAGCTGACGACGTGTGTCTGATTAGCAAGGATGGTTGGTTGGGGTCCTTTAAGAATCAAGAGACCCATTCCACTGTACCATGCATTTTTCTTGAACTGATGATTTCTTCTTTCCAGTATACGTAATATTAGGTCTAAATATTATTATACTTTTTTTTCGTAAAAAATTACGTAATAAACTTGCTTACTACAGTTGTAAACTTATTATACATTATTTATTTCGAAAAGAATACAAATTTTGGGCGTTTAATTTAAAAATTTTCATTTCATTATCATCGTTTTTTATTCTTTTTATATAGTTGCGTTTTTTTAGTTTCTTAATGTAATTGCAAATTTTTGATAGAAAAAAGCAATAAAACGCATCAATTCATTCTTATAAATGAATATCATTTCTTAATAATGCCCACGAGAATTTCCTATTTGTAAATGAATTTAAAAGCCATGATATTAATTGTCACTTTCACAATTTTATTACACATAAATAAGCCAGTACTTTTAGTTCTAGTCTGTTAACAATAGTGTATGGTAATAGTTCGGGAAACAATAAGTCAATAAATAAACGAGGAAAGCAACAAAATAAAATATTCATCTCCATAAAAAACGAAAAACAAAAAAAAAACTGAAACTGCTTTGGTCCGTGATAAATGAGCTGGTAGTTCTTTTTATTTTAATAATGTATGTGCTTCTGCGTGTACATTATCATTATTATAATAATTATTTATTGAATGTAACCATAAATAATAAAATTAAAACCATAAAATAGAGTAACAATTCTCAGAATAACATGAATAATAGTTCCGAAAAGGTCTCGATATCTGTTGTGTTTTTTTTTCTCTCTCTCTCATTGTCTGTATGATTTGGCTGTTAGTTGCAAGGATGATAGTTTTGTTTATTCCTCCTCCTCCTCCTCCTCCTCTTCCTCCTCCTCTGCTTCCTCCTCTTCCTCCTTCTCGCTAGCCTCTTCCTCCTCCTCGTCGTCGAACTGCGGCTCCTCGAGGTCGTCGTCGGCGGCGGCCTTCACGTCTTCCTCGCCTTCCGGCGACTCTGGATCACCGGCCTTCTTGCCTGGCCTCTCACCGAACCACTTGGGCAGCTTCGCTGTTTATTTTTTTATGAAACGATAAAGGAAATTAGTATATTCTGCAGTTCTACTTGTAACGGATGGCAGGGTGACTTATAGAAGGATATACACTGCGATGACAATACTTAATTGGAATCCCGTGGCATAATTTTCTTATGTATGGTAAAATCTTTTTTATACTATCAAAATATTAAAATATGAAATAAAAGTAAAAATAAAAATTTCAAGTAGTGCGACGTAGCTGAAGTGATTCAATTTTTCTCTCGAGCTCAAGCATACAATTAAAAGTAAAAATTGAAAAATTCACTCCTTTCTTATTATCGAAGTGTAGAAGTTTATATATCAATTCATTTTTTAAATGATGTTTAGGTATCCCTCGATTTTGCCACCGAGCCATCCAAGAGTCAATCGAGTCCAAGACTCGAGTTAGTTCGCCTCTTTAGTAAAGGGGGTATAAAAGAAAAGGATATAACGATTTAAATTACTAGAGTGATTAAAGGATCGAGCAGGCAATTTTAGAGGGGTGTTCTAAACACGTTGGGAGTGACAAAAATAAAAGCAGCAAAGACAAACGTGACACGTACTCTTTTGGCGACCAAGGAATTGTTGCTTCGACTCGGTCCATTGCTTCTCGATCGTCTCTTTCAGCGCATCCGTCAGTCCCTGTAACAACAATCGACACAAAAAAACGTGGCATGCTGGGAATCGGTCACACTTAAGAGACATTACAAGACTTCCGGGCTCGATTACATCTTCCACCATTTCTCCACAATTCGTCGGAATTCAGTTGAAGGTTACAGGGGGAATGGGCCAATAAGTTTTTAATTGCTATTATTATTATTATTATTATTATTATTATTATTCACGGGGATATTATATCGTTGTTATACAGAAGTGAATTTATAACTGGGGCTCTCATCCGTTTGGTGCTCGTCGTGTACTTGTATTTCTCTTTTTGTTCTTGGTCAGTTACAGGGGTACTAACAATTTTATATACGGGGCAAATACACTAATTTCAAGAAATGATAGAGAAAAGAAACATTTGGAAATTGGAATCTAGTGCAATCTCGAGATTTTTGGTTTAAACAAATAAATGCCTATGTTATTATTACAAAAAAAAAAGAAGATAAAAACAGAGAGATGATTGATTAAATGGGGAATTGGGCTTGTGAGAGAGAGAGAAAAAAAAGCAAGCAAAAATCTCAAACACGTAAACGATACTCGATAACTCGAGAAAAATATGGGGGATGTTTTTTTTAACAAATGATATTCTCGTTGATTCAAGGCAGAGGGCGCCGACTCACTTTTGGTGCGTTTCATGAACTGTTCCATTTTCTGTTTCCAAAGTTTCTCATGGTATTCTGCGTAAAGCGTATTATAACCCTGCGATTTAAGTACGAGACAACCTCGCGTTTTTAATCTTATATACTTGCAGGTGATTCGTGTTGGTGGGTTGCTGTGATTGTTTGTCTGTCTGTGTGTTGGTCTTGGTTATATAGTAACGATAATTGGGCGAGTGGGAAATAGACTAAATGCTAAAGATAAGGTAATTGTTTTTCAGGTGTTGTAGGTATATCGTAGTTTCTTTTTGAAAAATTTGGTTTATTGACGTTAAGGACAGAAGAACACTTACGCCTTCGAACAGCTTCTTCTTGTCATCGTAGGACCTGGTGTCTACGCGACGCTCGTATTTGGAAGCGACTTGAATTTTGGGCTGAAAGTAAATACGTCATAAATGTGATGTCTCTATTAAAACTTATTTGAATAACTATTTTCTTCTCCAACGTTTTTACAAAGTAATAAATTCTAAATGATTTCGAAGAATTCCCTTTTAACAAAAGTCAACGACTAATGCAGCTTCGTTAATTAATGAATATCGTTATACTTGTATTCGTTATAAATGTTAATCGAGTTTCCGATGGGCGCACGAAAGCTTTATACACGAGGAAACAACAAAATTAGCGCGAGCATGCTGAATGCGTCACTCGCAGCTATTTTAGTATCGTGTGACCAGTGGCGATACTTTGCTCGAGAATGGCTTTATAAATCTAGTACAATAACATACCAATTTTTCCGTTATTCGTTAATGATTCGCAACTTAAAACTCGATTCCGATCAATGGATGAATAGTTAAAATTATTCAACTTAAAATGGACGAGGACTTCGTCAACGACAATCCATGCGTAATAGATTTAATCAAAGTATGCAAGAAGTGCCGTTCGAATTTGGATACTTACGGGGTATTTGCCTGTGAGGGCTTCTGGGTCCAGACCCTTTTTGAGGGCCTTGTGCCTGAGCTGTTGCTTTTGCCTTTCCTTCAGTTCTTTAAGCTGAAACGCAACACCGACACATATTCCATTAAGATTCGCGCCTATGCTTGAGTTTATGCTCCAAGTTGAGCAAGAGCCGAGCAGGCTTTACAATACTCACGTCATAGTCTTGACGCTTCTGGCGTTCCTCGAGATCGTATTTTTCGGTCTCAAGTTTGACGATGGCTTCCCAAAGCTCGGTGGCCTTGTTGCGCAGCTTGTCGATGCCAAGTCCCTCGATTTCCAAAGGCTTGATGCGGATGCTCAGGGAAATTTTCTTCTCCTCCTCGAGCTGCTCTTTCGTTTTGTTACGTTCGAGCTGTGCCGACGACAGGTTTCCCTGAAAACATTACGACGGAGCCCATCAATACACGTTGATTTTTTGAATAATATGATTTGACACCGTAAGTGGGAGATTCTAAGACTGCGTTCAATTGAGTGTTTAAGAGATAAATCGATAAAAGGACTCGTAAATCAACCGTAAATCAACCGTTATATAATTTTTTTTCAGAAATGAAAAAGTTTGGTAATGTAGATAAAAGGCTCATATACTAACGCCCAGGTCTTTTTTCGTGATGGTGAAGTTGGGTCCTTTCTTGTTCGCCTGGTCCTTCATCGCCTGCATCATAGCTTGGCGTTTCTTCTCGGACTCTTCCAAGCGCCTGGAAAGCACAATATATTACGCCCTCATAATCCAGCACAAATTTAATAAAGCAATTTAATAAACAGATTGTTCAAATCTTTACCTTCTCTTCTCTTCGATATCCCGCTGTTTCTTCTCCTCTGCGATTCAAAAACAAAAAAAGAAAGAGTGTACCAGTTTATATGAATAGCGAATTTCGCCGAGAAGGCGATACTGCATCAGAAAAATCTTACCAATTTCACGTTGGCGACGTTCCTCCTCCTCCTTCTTCTTTTGGGCCAGTCGCTTCTCCTCTTCGGCGCGCGAGACCTTGCGCTTCGCCTGTTTCTCCTGTAAATCCATAACATCGTAACGTATTTAGTTGTGCACATATAAAGACACAAGTTTATCAGAACTTCCAAGTCCGAGTGTTAAAAAACTGGAAAAGATTCGATTCTAATGACAAGTATTTGTTATCTCCAGAAAGATTTGACATTATTTTGAAAAATAAATTTGATTACAAGGTCTCCGAGAAATGTCGACAAGAAGAATAGGAGAATGTACCTTGAGCCGCTTGAGCTCCTCCTCTTCCTTTGCCCTCTGTTTTCTCCATTCCGAAATGTATTCCTTCAGCTGTTCGTCGAGGTCGCTCCTCTTCTGTTCCTGCCTCTGTTTGCAAATGCAACGACAACTTTATCAAGTGCTGCACTTTGCTGCGATGCACCGCGGAGATCATTTTCTCGTAAGCAATCATATTTATACAATAGAAATCACAGCAATGCCCGCTATCGCGAAATAATTGAAACTGTTTTGGTTAAAGTAATTAGAACGCGATGAGATCGACTTTTCATCAAACATTCTAGCCAAAATTAATGCGATAACTTTGAACATAAAAAAAAAAGTTAAAGTTAACAAAGCTAGTCCCATCGACATATAGTTTTTTTTTCTTATAAGAATATATCGAGTAAATAATCTCCGCCCACGAGTGCAAGGTATATATAAGATGGAAAAAAGAGTCTTACCCTCATAAACTCAACATTTTCACCGGATTCCCTGGAGACGAGCGGAGCAAAAACAAGAAAAGTAACTCTCTTTAGTTTCGCCAGCAACTCGACTTGGCTCTATCATCACACTGCATCCGCCGCCGCTTACAACCGTCCACCTCTCCTCCATTTTTTTTTTACATCAACTCTTTTTTCATCATCATCCCTCGTAAACCATCCCTGTTATCCTTTTCTCTTTAACTTCCATTCCAATCCTTCCAACCCCTCCCGCCCTTAAATCTCAATTCTCATTCCCCTTAGAAGAAAATCTGTTGTTTTGCGGCGCGGACAAGCGGACACAGGTAAACAATACGGACTATTCATATTGCACATACACATATAGAGCAGTATTACACACACGCATCACACAGATAATAAGAGTTGGATAGACAAAATACAGAGAGATGGAAAAGTAAGTATGGAAAAGAGAGTAAGAAAAGCCGTAGGCTGGCGTATTAATCAACAATCGACTTCACAGAGGCTGAGGCTGTGTTTAATAAGGCTTGGCTGGACCGATTATTAACGTGGCTTTATTGGATTGGCAGGAATTGTAAAGGGTTCTTGCATCTTTCTTTTCTCTTTTTTTTTTTGCTTCTGCTTACAAGATCACGATAATGCGATGCCAAGTCTCGTGGGTAAGTAAAAAACAAAAACTTGTGAATGAGAGTAGCGATGAGCGTCGATTCGATTTTTGTCAATGACACAACAATAATCGCTGGCGAATGCAGAGAATTTAAAACGAACTGTTATGCCAGTGAAAAGATGTACAGTTCTCAAAGTCATTGTTTCATTGCAAAGACAAAATCGATGCCAATCACCGCAAAATATACAAAAAATCGTCGAATTTCGAAAAAAAAAAGAACGAAAAAAACATCGAGCGACACAGAGAAAATGATAAAAAAAAAAACGTGTCCGTGTACACAAAAAGAGAAGACAATAAAACGCTCGTCCTGAGAAAGTACAAATAATATAATATATGTAGATATAGAATTTGAGACTCGAAAATATCGTCGTTGTTTCGTCTGAAATAAGTGAGATCGCCTCTGCAGTCTCGAGGCTTGGTACAAACGAGGAGAGCTTTTTGGCGAATCTCAAGTCGCGATGCGGCCGAGTATATAAATTCCCACAAGGCCGTGTGTCAACGTTTGACACGAATTCAGAATTAGATTAGACACGTTGACACTTTAGGCTGCGACGGACGCTCGGGCTGAGCAAAAATTGCATACCAACCAACAAAACGAGCGTAAGAAAAAGGAATTGCTTTAAGTGGCGCGCCTCGATCGTTCCACCTCGACGTCGAATATGGGTGAAAAATAGTAGGTATTAGGAGTTTATAAGGAGGCGCAACATAATGCCATTAAATATGCAAGAAAATATACCGAGATTTTGCGTCTCCTTGATCGCGAAACGAAAAAAATACAAAGTATCGATTGTCAGGAAAAGAAACACATGTAATCAGGATATCTGATTAATTGACGAGGACGCAATAAATAGGAATAATGCCTTTTCAGTGATTATTGCTCTGATTATATATACATATGCACGCTGTGGATATGGAGTTTCATATAGCATAGTGATAAGTGGGTAAAATTTAAACAAAAACAGGATGGAAATGTGAACCACAAACGCATTGGGCCGCGGGTAATGTTGTTCCAGAGCTGTTGCGCATAGTCAGTACCAGACAGATATATATATAGTCATAGACATACACATACTTGCGGCGATTATTATAAACAAAAATTAAAACATGGTATTAAGATAAATCTTCCGGACACTCGGGGGTTCAGGCAGTTTATATGTATGTATTTATATGTATATATGTATATATGTATATATGCATATAAAGTGCCTGCACGAGGAGAAGCGCAAACGTCGCGCAGTGATGTGATGGATAATAAAACAGAAACAAAAAACTCTCATTCGTTAATGATTATTTGACAAACAGAACAAAAACGTAACACGTTGTTGTGAGAGACGAGAGGCAGTTGAGGAAACATTTGGCACATTAAGACGAGTAGTTTTATTATTGTGGGTCTTCAGTGAATATTTTTTTGCTCTTATATTATTGCCGAGTCGTTTGACATTTGCGTGCATTAGAATGAATATATGTCGGCACTAAAACCAAAATATGCTCATTCGAAAATTTAACGTTACTCCGTTCTTAATATAGAAACAAGTTATGCGAATCCCTTGCGTGAATTCAAATATAATATAAGTGAGAAGTATAGTATTTTCATTATTTTCCCTGACAAACAATGAAAACATCACATCGACAGATGTGTTAAAATAATAGATAATAATATATAAGTAATTTTGAATAGATCGAGCTAAGAAAAGAATGTAAAAAGATATAAAAAGAGAAAAGACTTATATGTATAATATAGTTCACTGAAGTCCGCTCTGGAGATTAACAGAGGGTGTGTGATAAAACACGGGCTTGGGTTTTATTTTGTGAGCAGCTTGGATAAACGAGTAATGTTAACGACGTATATAAACAAGAACCTCGAGATTTATTTCAACTTACTTTTGGGACGCCCTACCCCTACAAAAGAGAAAGTACAGATCGGTTAATAAAATTCAGGGAACATGAACAAACAGGCAAGCTTTTGTCTTTCGCAATGTTGTTGTATATTTAAACAATTACAAGTGCAGTATTATTATTATTTTAAAAAGAAGCACAAAATTAATTAATTCATTGTATTTTTATTGTATTTCATTGTTTTTTTTAGATCGAGTTTTCTTTTATCGTGTTTCATTTTAGATTTGCGTTAGGATTGATATTGATTTTGAGTTCTGGCGTGAGCCTCTTACGATTCATCGCAATCATGGCGCAGCACTTTGACGTCGATCGTTTTATGTGGATTGCCGTTTATCACAGGAAACCGTTAATTGACCATACGACAATATGAATATAGCACCGAATTCTAGAGAGGCCATATTTTTACAATCACCGCGGTAATAGTCGGATACTCGAGATGGCACTTGTATTTTTCTATTCATAATAAACAAAGTTATAATAATAGAGAGGTGCTATTTTCGAACGGATTACATAGTCGTTATTTTAAGACGCCGCTCGTGGAATGCAGCACGTATTTCGGATCGAACAATTATATCATTGCATTCTTTATTACAACGTCGGAACGGATTCCGAAAGCTGCAGAGAAACTTTTATTATCCACGTCGAAATTCCCCTCGTGACGGAAAGCTCAATTCTGAATGAGACAATTTTAGAGAGAAGCGCGCTTTTCCAATCGGAGCCATCAACCAAATTAAAAATACCCAATATCCCAAAAGAAAAAGCGCGAGCCTCCGAGAGAATTCGGGCGGTGTGGAAGCCTCGGTTATATTTATAAAAAAACAACGTGTGGAGCTGCTTCGCGCGGCGCTTTGAAAATAAACGGCAATCTGCATGTGCTCAGCGACCTGCCCCTTATACATTTTTCTTTTTATTTTAGAAGAAAAAAAAAAGAAGAGCGAGAGAGTCGACGACGCGCGCCTGCGACTGTACTGTTATAGAGAGGCTCTCGGCTGCGGCGCAACTCTACCGCAATAATGTACAGCCGTGTGCAGGAAGCTTTCTCGAGTGAGAGAGAGAGAGAGAGAGTGAGAGAGAGAGTTAACACGAGGCTTCTGCAGACGTATGAGTAATATTGTAGGCGCACGTCGCGACGGGAATAACAAGAAATACATTACTTGTACTACGCATATGATATACATATATATATATATATGTACATGTATATATGTATATGTATATTAAGAGTATAAGAGCATTGGCAACAGAGAGACAAGATGTAGTTTTTATAACATAACTGTGAGCTAACAGATATATGCAACACAACGTATACAGAGACAAAAAAAATGTATGAATGAATGTGAAATTCTTTTCTTTAGATTGTTACGGGAAAGAGAAGTGAATTCCAGAATTGGCAGAGACAGGACTTGAGGTTGCACTCGGAAAGCGAATTAATTATATATTATGAATCTACACTGAGAGAAACATTTCTTTGTATCAAATAGACACGAATAAATTTTTCTTCCTGCACTTTCTCTCGGTGTATCAATTTCCGAGTACAGCCTAGAAAATGACAGAGAATACAAAAATGCGCGTGGCAATGCGTGATAATGTATCATTATGTGTTGTATAATAATTTGTATTGCTAAGTTTGTACCAAAATAATGATTCATTTTTTTTTTTTCATAGACTTTGCCAAAACTCGAATAATCGAGTGTAAGCTGCATGGCTCTATAGTGTGATTTCGTTATACTCGTGTATTCGTGAAGTTGATATAAGTAGTAGCTTTTGATAAATACAATATATTCGTGTGAGAAGTAATGTGCGCAAAAAGCTAACGCTGAGCTATAGGATAAATAAAAAACATTTATCTGCAGTCAAATACTTGGTCCTACAAAAAATACTGTTAGAGCCGACTTTCCGCATAGTTAATCTTACTTTAAAAAAAAAAATTAAAGAAATAAATTAAATGGTTATTTTTGTGTACCAAATCAATCGCGCGCGTCAGATGCGAATAATAATGTTTGGCGGTAAATGAAAATAAAAAAAAGTAAAAAGAGAGAGAGAGAGAAAATTAAGAAAAATCGATAAACGAGGCAATCACAAGATAAAACCAAAAAGTATATAATTCAATTTTGCGCTAAAGTAGTAAACAGACTGCATCAGCAAAGGCGGGCAGCGATTATTGCGAGAGTACAAAATTATAATACGGCCAAAAAAAACGACACAAGATCAAAATAAAGTGGTGAGTGAATTTTACGAGTCTGACATATAGAGATGGATAAAAAAAAACTAGTTTTTTTTTATGTATTAAGTAAAGAAAACAAATAAAAAATAATAAGTTATTAAGACTTTAAGAAAATATACGTGACAGTACGTAAAAAACGCTTACAATAGCAGCAACAGATAGAGTTGCAGCACGACGCAAAGATTCTACGAGCAAAACTTTAAAAACCAAAATAGTTAAGGTTTCCAAAAAGATGTGCTTATGAACTGAAAAACCAAAAAAGGAGAGAGAGAGAGAGAGTGAGAGAGTAAGAGAGAGAACTGACCGTCGTGCTACATCCGGTAATATTATATTTGGTAAAAGAGCAAGTAGTTTTTAAAATAGCGGACGAACAAGACTGCGACCGAACAATAAGAAAAAAAGTTATTAAAAAAAAAGAGAGTAAAAAAGTATAAAATAAAATAAATAAGAATTATAAGTAGGGTAAAAAAGAACAGTAGACATAAACAAACAAAGAAAAAAAGTTGCTATATACGACAGAAACTCTGGCACTTACTCGATCTTCTTCTCCGGTTGCCTGTCATTCGATCAATATCGAATCGATTCGCGTGTCGCGGGTCGTCGATCGGGCGGACGGTGGATTTTGGTAATTGAGACGATGTTTGGTTTGGTTTTTTTTGTGTGTTGTTTTTTTTTTGTGGTGATAGATAGAGAGATAATGGAGAGGCAAAAAAAGAGAAAAACCAGAGTCAGTTAGTGGCTTTCATTTTCTTTTTCTTATTTTTATAAAATGGGGGGCTGAGGTGTGATTGCTAGGATTAATCGTGGGACGAAATATTGAAATCGACTTTCTTTCTGAGATAC
Organism: Megastigmus dorsalis; assembly: GCA_900490025.1. Lineage (NCBI taxonomy): Eukaryota > Metazoa > Arthropoda > Insecta > Hymenoptera > Megastigmidae > Megastigmus > Megastigmus dorsalis. The sequence continues at coordinate 210,254 of UELU01144896.1, forward strand.
GGTGATTATTCATTAACGCAACCGAATTCGACGAAGAAAAGAGTACGTAAGAAGAGTGGGATGAATATGTTATTACGTGAGAATATCGGTTATTTCTTTGAGAACTCATATTTAATATTATATTTCTTGGCTAAAAATATTATGTTGCACAAATTTTGACACTTGTTATAGAAAACCATAAATTATTACTTCATATTATTGCTGTGCTATATCACTTATTATTATATTCGTACTGTATAAGCTCAAAAATTCTCTAATTCTCTAATAATGAAGGTCTTTTCTAAATTCAAATAGGTATATTTTCAATAGAAGTGTATTTATTGGAAGCGACAAAATATTTGCACAAACTAAACCAAGAAAACAAATTCCAATGCGATTTGGCTGAGTTTAAAAAACATTTGCTAGATGTACAAATACATTCCAATAATTTAAAGACCGATCCTCATCACTCCCCTTCGCATAGATTACTCAATACACATAAATACTGCACTAAAAGAAAAACATTGCAATCGAAACGATAAATTATGAAGCTGTCAAACTCTTTCATCACTCGAAATCACGTGTACTCTTTTCCCCGCTCACCTAGAAAATCTCACGTATCTATTATAAAAAAGTGAAATCACAACTACCGCAATTCCTATCATATATATATTTATTCATAGGCTATGATTTTTTAAATCATCCGATCGTTCAATATCTACAAGATTCGTTACGGTGAACCTCACAATAGATGCCAAAAATAATTAGACGCAGTTTCTCGTCTGCTTCCCCAAGTCACGTCTCGAGCTATCGTCATTCTCATTGTCTATATACTTCGGGCTCTAAGAATAACGCGAAAGGCAGATTTGCGGAGGCCTATATGGCGACCCGAGCTACTCAATTTCTTCGCTTCATTGTTTTGTAAAACTTACGTTGTTCGAAAGCGCAATTTACCGGCATGGCCATAGTTATCGAATTACCAGATGACATTTCAAATATAGACTATAATTATTTTTCAATTAATACACTATAACTAATGTTTGTACTTAAATGTGATATCTAAAGAAACTGCGACCAGGACAGTAAATTCGAAAAAAGCTTGCTTTCTCCAAATTCTCGGAATCACGCTTAAAAATATCGGATAAAAAAAGACGGGTGCAAACCAGATTATTTAGTCTATTCTTGTTTCGTAATCGGTGTAACATTATACCGAGGAATTCGTGACTATATTTTAAAGTTCTCACTCTAGTCAAAAATAAGACAGTGTGAATTTCTAGTTAGAATCGAGCAATTTATTTAACCATTTATTTCACACTATAAAGTAATAGAAACATGGAATTTTCAACAAAAATTTCCTTTGCAAATCGAATGCAAACATTAAAAGCGAGAATTTCAGCGCTTAGTCCAGACTTAGCGAGCGTCTCCCGAGCATTAATCCGCGCATATGTGCATTCTAAAATTCCATTCCAAAATATACACGCGGTCGGAAAGTCAAGTAGGCTAAATATCGGGCGCACCCCTTACGCGTGTTAATCGCAAACGAAAGAAAAAGAGAGACGACCCGATCCGGCCGCCCACATCCCCGCAGCACCCACCAAAAAAAGAAGAAGACCAAAACTCCCGAGTTCTTTCGTTGAATTATAAAAAAAAAAATGCCCCCGAAGCGTAGGCAGAGACGAATCCTCCGGGGCTTGGAAACGCGAGAAAGAGATCGTGGATGTGTGTTTTCGGCATCGTGTTACTAAATTCGTATCCGGGATAAGTTGCGCGCGCGTGTGCGTTTGTGTCCCTGTGTGTGCGTGTGTGTAGTGAAATATACAGCACTCGCGCATACACACTTACAAATACACACACACACGCGCGCGCAGAGATAGACGCGCGCAGAGCCACTATCCGGACGCTCTATTTTCGTGAAGGAAACACACGCTCTAATTTTAACCGGCCGGCATTTCGAGAGATCGCGTCTTCTTCTTCTTCTTCTCTTTCCCCTCTTTTTTGCAGGCGTCTCTGTCTTTCTTTCGTGTGACGGATTTTCTTCTGCTCGCTCCCTCGATTATCGAAACGGCCGAATATTGCGTAATGGACGAGAATTACAAAGTTATACGCGACTAGTCGAGGAATGAAAAAAAAAAAGAAAAAAAAAAGAAAGCAAGTAATAGTCTATCCGCGCTGTGAGTGTCGATGCGAGCTTTTGTCTCGGCCGTGTATAATATCCCTTCTATTAATAGCATCGTCTAATCTGCATATCAGCTTTCCCCCATCACAGAAAAAGAAAATCTCTGAGTCTAAATTCCGATCGACGTTGTACTCATATATATGTCCCCTTTAAAAGACGTTTTGTTTAAAGTTTCAGTTTAGCTTTTTCAGTTTAATTTATCAGATTGTTTTTTTTTCTTTTTTTTTTATATATATATACATATGTATAAAAAAAAATGGCAACTACTTTAATCTACTAAAAAGGTGAGCTACACTTTACTATCTAAATCTAAGGGTATGGTAATATGAAAAAAAATAATGTGAGAGAAACACTTATGATAATCTTAAGATGGGTAGAATCGTAATACCAGCGACTGGAACTTACTTCCTGCAAAAGAGAAAGGAGAAAAATGTGTGGTTAATACAAATTTGCGCACTATCACAGTGGGGGGAGTAGTTGACGTTGTCGTGACACTTACACTTCCTCGACCTCCTCTTCGCTGCTGTAAAACAAAAAGGTAAGAATAGACATGTTAATCGTGGGTTCTACATTAACGTGCTAGTGGTGAATGGTTTTTTTTTTCTTTTATCAAACGAGGGGTGAAACGTACATAAAATATTACACATAATATAAATGAAAGGGGTAACGTTTATATGCAAAAATGGGTACATTTACGATTAAGGGGGTTGATTTACAATCGACATGTATCGGGTATACAATTCACAATGAAACGAACTTTTATACATGCGTATTTTTCTTGTTATATCACGTGTATAATAATCAACATCGATACATCAATACTTCAATAATTCAAATGGATGGAATAGGGGGGGGGG